>JAADVL010000068.1:0-70513 GCA_023334995.1 Pythium sukuiense | reverse complement strand
GTGCTGGTGCGTTTGGCGCGCGAACTGTACTGGTCTCAAGCCCTCGCCACGTGAAGCGAGCGTCCGTAGTGCGTGTGGGCAGCCAGTGTAGTGTAGTGCATGTACTGGACTAGTGGTATACTGTAGCGTCTGTGATTTCCATTCGCTCTTTCCGTCTGTCTGCCGTTCCGCTTTGTATCCATCTCCGGATCGCCAATCCATCTTGGACGCGTACAGAATGATGGTAAAGAGAGTCGAGGAGTGATTGTCTCTTTTGCCAGCCAATCCGACACGAGATCAGCGCAGTCAAGAAGTGGCTCTGAAGTAACGATAGCGTCCATACCGCTACTTCACACCGCGTTTTCCTTCGACCGAAGCCAGCGGACGAAGCGTGTAAAGGAACTTGCTGAGCTGAAGTCAGCGACCGACTGACGGAGCTCTCGCCGCGAGCAGCTCTCCCTCCTTCCCCCCTCTCCTCGCCTGCCGCATCTCGCTGGTCTGCGTCGTCTTCGTGGCCGCTTCCTGTTCCTCCTCGCGTCGCTCCCGTGTCCACTCGCGTCTCCGTCGCCATGCTCTTCGGCCCGCAGTTCGACGACGACGCCGGCGACCGCATCGAGCCGTCGCCGCTGCGCAAGAAGAAGACCCGCAACGGCGCAGCGCGCGGCTCGGCACCCAAGCCCATGAACGGCGCGTCCGCGTCGGCTGTACCCGCGCGACTGGTCGCGACGCGCCGCAACCCGGCGACGCCAAGCAGACAGCAGTACGACGGCGCCGTGGACGCGTACTACTCCAACTCGGCCGGCTCCAACTCGTCGAGTACGTCGTTCGGCAACTACTACACGTCCACCGCCACCACCACCACGCCACCCATCAAGGCGCGTCGACGAGACCCGATGGCGAACTCGCCGCCGCGACCGTCCAAGCACGACGGCGGCGCCGGCAAGACGGACACACAGTGTCTGTACCCGAGCGTGTGGAAGGCGCTGCAGTTCCGCAAGAAGACCATCCCGCTGGCCTCGAGTACGAGCGTGAAACCGATTTGCGTGACGGGCGTCGACGGCTTTCTGGCCTCGTGGATCGTCGCGGAGCTGCTCAGTCGCGGCTACCGCGTGCGCGGCACGGTGCAGAGCCGCACGGACGACATCTCTGGCTTGCTCGCGCTGCCTAACGCCAAGAACAACTTCTCCGTTGTAGAGACGTCGCTGCTGACGCCGGAGGCCTGCGATGTGGCGGTACAGGGCTGCGACTTCGTTATCCACACGGGCACGCCGTCTTCATGCTCTGTGCGGGACCCGCTGTCGGAGCTGCTCGAGCCGGGCGTGCACAGCATCGGCAGCCGCATGCACTGTATCATCCCCATGATGACCAACTTCATCCAAGCGTGCGCGCGAGCCCACGTCAAGCGCGTGGTGCTCACATCCTCGATCGCTGCCATGGCCGACAGCGTCTCTCCCACCGACATCATCAACGAAAACTGCTGGAACATTACGTCGTCGCTCGAGCGGAACCCACACTTTCTAAGTCTCAAGCTGGCCGAAGAAGCCGCGTGGCAACTGGTGGATCAGCTGCCACGTGACTATCGCATTGACCTCGTCACCATCAACGTAAGTCGGGAAAAGCCGCCTAGAGTATTGGGAAATGTGACGATAACACTTGTGATGCATGCAGCCGGGAACGCTCTTTGGACCGTCGCTCTCTAAGTCGAAGCTCGCGCCGGGGAATCAGATTATCTTCGACCTGATCACGGGCCAGTACTCGGCGCTCGTCGACCTCAGTGAGTCTTCACCCACCAAGGGCAACTCGACTCGATCTGACTGATTGTGCTGTCGCCTTGTAGACTGGAGCATGGTTGATGTCCGCGACTGTGCGGTGGCACACGTCTCTGCGCTCGAGAACCTCGAAGCGCGCGGCCGTTACATCTGCGTGAACCGCACGGTCTGGATGAAGGACATCGTCGAGTACCTCGCGAACAACGGCTACAGTGGCCGTGATCTACCATGGCGTGTGGGTCTTCCGAACTGGGTCGCACGCCTGCCTGCGTACGCAGCACAACTTGGTCAAGTAGGCGCGGCCCTGAGTGCGTACGACCCAAACAGCGTCCGACCATCTCCTTACCTGAACGAGAAGGTCATGGATCACTTCAATCTCGAGTTCCATCTTGCTCACAGGACTGTGATCGAATCGGCAAACGACCTGCTAAAGTGGGGATACATCAAGCCATGGGCGGAAGACCACGAGGCCGTCGACTGCGATATCTGCCAAAACGCGTTCACCTTCTACCACCGCAAGCACCACTGCCGAGTATGTCCCACATGGGGTTTTCGGCTTTGATACGATTGGTTTTCTCACGGAATGCTGTCTCAAACGTTGTAGGAATGCGGTGTGATCATCTGCGCTGATTGTTCCAAGTCGCGCGCAGTTGTGGACGGCGCAGAGGACAAAGTTCGGTTATGTGATCGCTGCGTCAAGAATTCGATTCCCGGGCTGCTCGACCTTCTAGGTGAGGACGACGAGTCAAGTCAGAAGCAGGCAGCGATGGCCATCGAGGCGCTGATGGAGAACGAGCTCAATCACGACTATGTGACGCGTTGCGACGGCATCTCGCGCCTTCTCCGTGTTCTCCACAGCTTCGATGAAGCCACGGCATCACATGCGGCTGGTGCGCTGGTCGCGTTGTCGGTGAATGTATCCAGTGCGTTGCAGATGGTGCTCGAAGGCGCCGTATTGCAAATGCTGGAGGTCGACGAGACAACACGCACGTGGGGCATTTGCCTTCTCGCCCTACGGAACATTTGGAAGCAGATCAACCGCAACGACTTCCGCAAAATGCTCCACGCTGTCGCGCGAGTATCCACGAGAACCAACAAAGGTACGTGATATTGTAGATGATGTGTGTTGCGATGGTGATCTGGTGGTTGACGGCGTTTCATTGTCAACAGGCGACTTACAAGGCAACATTCTGCTCACGTTCGTGCACATGATGGATCCGTACGAAGTTCCTCGACTGCTCTCGGAAGGTCTCCTGTCAGTGCTGTTCCAGATGCTCCAGTCCGAAGAGGTATTTCCTCGCTGTGCGGCAGCCCATGCTGTCAAGCATCTCGTGCCTCCTACGTACGCGCCAGATGTGAATATCGACGTACCGCCGTATCTTGTCGACGACCATGAGGAGTTGCTGGCGAACTCGTCACTCTCCGATCTGCAGTTCCTCGTGAAGGGCCACATTGCTCCTATCAACGCCCACAAGGTCGTGCTGTTCTTCCGCAACTCGTACTTCAAGAATATGGTGAGAGTGAGTGCGATTGAACCACTTCTTCGAAGCTAGTGCGGTCACTAACCTGTCTGTGTTCCCAGTTTGGCACTGCTACGAGCCAGAAGGGCATGATCGAGATTGACAACTGCAGCTACGAAGTGTTTTCGCTTCTCCTCCGCTTCCTGGTACGTGACACCTGACACCTCGTGATGGAGCTGTGGCCTCCTAGCAACTCATCATCTACGTGTCTGTTTGTTTTTGCCAACAGTACACTGGCAAAGTCCACATCACTCCCGACATTGCCCAGGAACTGCTGCGAGCGTCGTCGTTCTACCACGTGTTTGAGCTGCAAAAGCGAGCAGAGGATTTCCTCGCTGGGGAGATCCGTGTGGACAACGTCGTGGACCTGCTGACGCTGGCGGAGGAGTGTCGTGCCGTCGACCTCAAGCGTAACTGCGTGCCGTTCCTCATGCGCAACATCCACGAAGTCGTCGGGCTGCCGTCGTTTAGCGACCACAGAATACGCGCGAGCGAGGAGGTCCTCAAGGCACTAGCCGGCATGCTCGGCCGCGAGTGGGAAGACAGCTTTACGAAGATGATGCAGGCAGAGGCAGACTCCGACGGCAAGAAGCAGAAGCGACAGAAGCAGCAGGAAGCGGCCAACCGCATGATGCGGTCGCTGACTGGGTCGTCGCAGTTGGAGAGCGGCGCGTACACGCCAACGGCCTTCCTGTCGCCACATGCGGCGTACTCTGCGGGTGGGCGGTCCAGCGGCTTCACGATGGCGACGACCGTCACCGAGTCACCCCAGCGGTTCAGCCAATCCACCTCCAACGACGTAGCTGCACCACTGCCGGCAGCGTACGTGAAGCCCTTCGGCAACGCCGAGATGCTGTTCCATCGCGCGCGGCAGCTATCGGAAGATTTGTCGGAAGTGCTGTCGGAAGGTGTTTGTTAGCCTAGCTTAGCTTGCAGAAGTAGTGTGGAGGAAGAAGTAATGATACATGTTAAATGCGGATGTGTACTGTGGGTACTGATATAGTGTCTCCTGGGTCACTGCTTCAATCACAACTCACTCATTCGCCGAAAAAAGTTTCGCTTGAGAGGGGGTACTATTTAGTTGCACAATGGGGACCAAAGCCTCTGATGTTTCTTCGACTCGGAGAAGCGTGCCGTCTCTGATTGGGCAACTCTATCGTAGTTCCTGGAGAAAGAACACACACTCCTTCAACCCGCACAACAAGCAGCTCCGTGAAGCAGCGAGAAGGCGAAGTCTCCACGCGTGGACGACGACCATGGGCGACCGCAGAGAGAAGAGAGACCACCGAGCGCAGCGTAATGGCGCCGGCGTGGTGGTGCGCGTGGGCAACGCCACCAACGGCGTGCTCTACGGCGTGCGCCTGGCGTCCAGCGAGTGCGTCACGCGAGGCTGAAGTAGAGATGGATGGGACGGTATCACTTACCACAGACATTGTATGTGCAGTTTGATAGTGGACGAGCTGCGCGAGGAGCTGCTGAAGAGCAGCGACATCCCGCTGAACGACCAGATCCTGCTGGGCGGCCCGCCGTTCGCGCGTCTGGACCCGCGCCGCGCGCTCAGCAGCTACGGCCTGCCATCGGATAACAAGCGCGTGTTCTTGTACGACCGCCGCATGCTCATGCAGGAGAATCCGCTGCCGCCGCGACTGGGACTCGAGCCCGTCGACTTTGAGAGTGCGTCCACCTTCTTCTTCCATTGGTTATACTAGTGTATACTGACGATTGACTGACTTGCTTGTGTGTCCATCCACAGTGCCGACGGCACCTGTGAGCTCCTCCGCGAGCTCTCGCATGCTCAGCGAGTCGTCGAGTCCTATGATCCGCGCGCTCGCCGAGTACGAATCGCTGTTCCAGCTGCAACTGACCCAGAGCGAAGCCCTCGAACGCAGCTCGACTGCCAACGCCAAGGCCTGCGAGCGCTGCGTGTCCGAGCTGCACGTCCAGGCCGAAGCCATCGCAGCTGCGATCGGCAACCTCGAGATCTTCCGCGCCAACATGAGCTCTCACTTTTCGCCGTTCTGGACCGAGTTTGAGACCGCGGCCGCTTTCCACGAGAAGCTGCTGGCCAACTTTGAGAGCGACCTGAATGCGTTGAAGACCGTGACGTTGCACCCCGCATTAGCAACAGACGAGCGCAAGACCCTATACGATTGTGTGCCAGTAGACCGTGAGCGCGAGTGGGTGGCCAAGTGCGAGCACTCGCACACTGTCATGCGCGCGCAGGTCGCTCAGCTCAAGCAGCTCCACGACACGATCAACGAAGAAGTCGGCGACCTCGTGCGCTCGCAGGGCCAAGTGTCGCTTGCGTACGCGGATACGACGCAGGAGCTGGAGCGGGTGAAGGGCTTCGTGGCGTCACACTCGGAGATCACGGCGAAACTGGCGAGCAACGTGCAGTTCGTGACGAATCGCATCGCCGTGTCCGCGCCGACCGAGGTCACTTCTCTGTTTGCGTCGTCAGCGATGCTCGAAGTCTGCCGCGACATCGAAGTGCTCGCCCATGAGCAGCACGGACTGGTGCGTTCATTCTGATGTCGGCTATGCGTTTGCGTTTGTGTATTGACTAGCGAGCCTGTTTCCCAGATCCCTTCGGCTGAGAAGGTCGCGGAAGAAATCAAGGTTACCATGTCCAAGTTCTCGGCTGTGAAGCTGTCGTTTTTCTCGCAAGTGCACGCGAATCTGCGCAGAATATCGGTGTCGCAATCCAAGATCCGCGACTTCGAGAACTCGCTGGCGATGCTGAGCGAGGCCCTGAGCCAGCAAAAGCGAGACTTTAACGAGCTGGATCACTTGGGCAAGCTCCCAGAATCGTATGCCGCGTGCTTGAAGGAGGTCGCCCGACGACTGCGCTACGGACAACGGTTCTCTGACCGTATCCAGTCGATGGCGGAGGAGCTCGCGCAGCTGCGGGACGAAGAGGTCCATTTTCGCGAAGAGTTTCTGCGGAGCTTTGGACAGCATTTGCCAAAGAATCTCGTCCCAGGTCTAGCAGAGAAGCCGTCGCACTGCGAGTTCCGCATGCGGCCGTTCGATCAGTCACTGCCACAAATTGAGGAAGCCTCTTTGACAGATGAAGGCGGAGACGGTGGTCGCAGCGGAACGGGGTCGGTCGCAGAGAGCAAAGAAGACGACGAGTTCTTCGAGACGCGAGCCAGTGATGGCATGCCCGGCCACCACGGCGGTGGGCTTGATGGCTCCGATGGCGGCGTCAACAGTTTGGAGGCTGAGTTCCTACAAAAGCGCTGTGAAGAACTGGAGGCGAAGGTCGCTGAATTGACACTCGAGCTACAGCAGAACAAGAAGGGATCGTCGTACTTTTCTGACGGATCCATGGCCCAGTCCGATCTATCGAAGACAAGCGCTCGGGAGGGCGACAGCTCCTACGACGAGTTCCCGCTCGTGCTGGCGCTCGCCGCTACGGCTGGTGCCATGACCAGTTCATCTGAGGCCGACCGATCCAACCTACTGGACCGCGAGCTGCAGTCGCTCAAGACCGTCAAAGGTACCGTACAGAGCCATGTGAGCACCTCAGTCGGCATTTCACTTACTATTATGTTTTCAGCCGAGGCAGAGACGCAGCGACGGGAAAAAGACGCGCTTATCACCAAGCTCGAGCGCGAGAACCAGCAGTACCTGCTCAACGCGGCCGCGTTTGAAGAATATCCTTTTCCACGCCCCTGCATCTCACCTCGGACTGACAGCCTCACAGATACGGAGAGTGGTTTTCCTTAACTTTCTATGTGTGTTGGGACTTGTACGGAGATTCAGGAGCGCACGCGACGCGAGACGCAGCTCGAAGACAACCAAGCCAAGCTCCAGCAGTCGATCCAGGCGCTGCAGCTGAGCGTGGATATGCAGCGCTCGGCGCTAGTGAAGGTACTCAAGTTGCTCGACTTACTGCCGTCTCGCGAGCGAGACATCGGAGACCCAGGCCAGTTCGTGACGTCGCACCTCGACCGCGTGGAGGCACGCATCCGCGAGTTGACGGCCAGCGCCGACACGGAGCAGGTGCGTGATTACCCACTAGTTGTTCACGGGATCAGTGGTTGACAATGCGATACATCCAGGTCCTGCGTCGTGAGCTGGCGCGGCAGAGCGACGAGATCAACATGCTCGAGTCGCAGCACTTGGACGTGGGCGACACGTTCAAGATATCGTTCCGCGGCTTCAACGTCAACGACCTGGCGCTGTTCCTGCCCACGTCCGTGCCCGGCAGCGACGCACAGCGCGTGTACTTGGCGTTCCACCACGGCTGCCCGCACCGCTTCCTCTCGGAGGAATCCATCTCGTCGTTCATGATCGGCGGCCGCAAGTGAGTACCTAGCTCCGTTCAGGACCATTGCTGTGGCTGTTGGGGGCTGACTGCCTTTGTCACGACAGATATCCCGACTATGTGGTGGGTCGCGTCGTGTTCATCGACGAGCAGACAGCGAGCGACGACCACAATCCGTACGGTCTCCACATGGGCACGACATTCTACGTGCTCACCGTCGCGTCGCTTCAAGATACATGAGCAGCTCAACGTGGTTCCTAACAGATATGATACCCTCGTTAAGTGTAACGTAAGCATAAGAACCAAAATCTTTTGATAAGAACTGGTCATATAATCCAGCCTGTCACATAACACGTTATGTTCCAGTCTGACCTGGGAGTCAGAGAGCTCCTCGCTCATCAGACCCCGAGTTGCCGAGCGTGACGAGACGACCATGGCGGACGCCACCACGAAGATGAAGGCGACGGCGATGCCAGCGCAGGCTGTGGACGCCGCCGGTGCGCGTACGGTCGACCAGTTCGACCGCGAGTTCCAGCGCTACGTGACCAAGCACGTACGTTGTCAAAACAGGCCGATGGCCTCGAGGACGAGGAGCTACGAGCGTCGTGGAATGCTGACGATGTGGCTGTTGTGGGGCGGTTGTAACAGGGATCCAAGGGCGCGCAGGCCATCGCGATGGCGCGCGCGGAGCTGGCCAAGTACCGCGCGCTCGTGTGGCAGGACAAGAAACTGGAGGACGCCACGGTCAAGCAGGGCCGACTGAGTCCCGAGCAGCGCCAGGCGTACGAGAAGAAGATCGCCGACATCGAGGCCGCGCTGGACAGTTTCCACCACTCGGTGGCCGGCTACAACAAGACCAAGGCCTTGTATGTGCTTCCTGCTGCGTTTGCCTGATGGCAATGGTGGACTGACGGGATTGATTGATTGATTGATCGTTTGATGCAGCTTGTCGTTCGCTCTGCTCGTGGCGTTTGCGCTGCTCGCCGTGTTCCAGCCGTGGAAGAAGTTCACTTGATCAACCAACCATCGACCAGCATGCAGTGCGTCGATCCGATCAGATGAGAACCCTTCGTGTGTGCCATTAAATAGAGAAATACTAGAAACTACAATCAATCTACGTGTGTCTACGTGGCCTGAGTCGTGATGAGCGACACATAACCTTCCAGCGTGCCCCGTAGCTGGCCGCCGCGCGAGAGCGACATGAGGTAGGGCATGCGGTCGCCCGTGCCGTCCAGCACGCTCTTGGGTAGCCCGATCACGCCCTGGCCGACGCAATGCGAGTCCGAGTGGATCTTGAGCGCCACGTGCATGGCCCCCACGAGACGCACCAGTGTCATGTGGCGCACGCCGTGCTGCCGGAACTCCTGGTAGGACACGGACGCCATGTTGGCCATGGGCTCGGCGTCGCTCACGCTCTCGGACGCGAACACGCCGCCGCGCAGATGTGCCGCGAACTCGTGGAGCGTCCGTTGCTCAGAGAATGCGTCTTCGGACGGCAGCGGAAACATGACAGTCACGCGCAAGTCTACGAAAGACAAAGCCAGTCAGTCATATGAGTGTCTACGAGCGAGACACTGTGAGCGAATAGCAAAGTGACTCACTGTGTGGGTTCACGGCGTCGAGGACCGGGTGTGCGTCGTGGTTCCACGTGAGAGACGAGCATTCGATGCGCAACGCACACTCGAGCACGCCCGACACGTCTTGCAGTCGCGGGCGAGACTCCAGTTCGTCCTTCGAGACCAGCGGCCGGAAGTCGCGGTTCACGGCTGTGCGGAACACTGCCGACACGGGCTTGTGGTCGGAGCACGTGACGTACTCGGACGACTTGTACCGCGTGCACTCGAGACGCATGCGCATGTCTGGCTGCGAGAAGTGGAGGATGCGGTCAGTGTACGACGGCACGCGCTCTCCACGGCCTTCGATGGAAGTCGTGAAGTAGATGGAGAGCTCCTCCGGCGTCAGCTGCCGTCCACGCGTCGGAATGCCACGCTCACGGACGCGGCGGAAGCTCGGGTCGAACGCGATCTTTGGCTCTTCAAAGCCGTAGAAGACCTAGTAAACAACCATCGAGTAGTGAGAACATCGTTGACAAAACGAAACCTCCGACGCCAAGTTAACTCGACTCACCTGGGACTCGTTCATCATGTGGAGGAGTTCATCGTGCACGAGCACATCGTCCCACGCAGTTGGCTGCGCTCTGCCCTTCACGTCAGCCTTTTCTTCATGTTTTGGCGTTTCCGCAGCTTCGAATTTCAAGGTGTCCAGTGTCTGCGTATCGATCGTGCTGCCAGTACACGTGTCGGCGTCCATCGAGCTTCGCTCAACGGTGGAGTTTCCAGAAGCGCGCCCGCTGAAAGACGTTGGCAGCCACGATCCCGAGCGGCTCAGCAACTTGCTTCGCGTTGGTACGGACTTCACGCTGCTCATGCTGGAGGAAAACGCTAAGCTCGATTCGACCGAACGGGTTATCCGCGCGTTCGATACGAGTTCCAGGATTTGGTTTGGCGTCGCCCTGAGCTGCCGTAGTCGGTAGTTGAGGTCGCCCAGCACGAACGTGTGGTGGTGAAGCAGTGGAAACTCGAAGCCCACGTCGTCCACATTCAGATTCAGGGACTTGATCACATCGCCAGCGTCTCGGCTTCGTCGGTCCACGTGCGATTTGCCCTGCACCATCACCATCGTAAGGAAGCAGAAAGTGAGATAATTGATACCAAGCATCAACATCGAGCACAGGAGAGACGCGAGTGCGAACCTTCAAATCGGATGTGAGATGGCAGGTCACGAACGCGAAGGACGTGTCGAAATACCGGAAGCCGAAGCCGACGGCGCCCTTGTTGGAGGCGCGTTGGCCAAACAACAGTGACTTGCCGCAGTTCACGGCCTGCTGCGCTCGAGGCGCCATGTAGAACGCACCCGAGGCCACGTCACGCTGACGCACGAAGATCGTGATGGCGATGTATCCCTACACGCACATACCATCCGTGAGTGAGAAGAAGGCCCAAGAGACCGCTCGGGCGATCCGTCACGTACGTGGTAGCCTAGAGAGGTGTTGGAGCTTCCGATCTCTCGGCAGTACTGAGCATAGCGCACGAAGCGCGTCCTTGATGGGTTCGCGCGTAGGCTCGTCTGGGATTCGATGTGCGCTCGGATCTGTTCTCGCAGCTCGTTCAGTTGGAGGCATTCCTGCACGCCAATGACGTACATGTCGTGGCCGTGAGGGATCCACTTCTCCAACTCTTTCTTGGAGATGTGGCCTTCGCCCATGTTGAACGTCGTGACGAAGATGTCGAGTGGAAGGCGGTCGCCATTCATCAAGGACGACACGCCGCCAGGCGCAAACGTGTGTGTTTGCACTGCCATGGCGTGGTAGTCGATCGACGACGAGCGTCGAGGTCGGCATATCCGCAGCGGCTTCGATAGGAGACCGCCGTACACGATGCTCGTGCAGAAGCCTGCAGAAGGAGACATCAAGGCAACCGTTACTAAAACCCGCAGCCTTCCGATCGTAGCAAAGGCAACCATCCCACCGAGTGAACACAGCGTGATCTGCATCAACACGGCCATGGCAAAGGTCTCCAGGCCGATCACCCTGCCAAACACTACGAGAAGAAAGGCAGAGTCGATCAGAATGCTGACACGCCACGGAAGACGACGGCTTGGAACGCACCTCGGAAGAGCACAGCGGGCAGCCAGTTGATGACGAAGAACATGATGTAGAGCCTCAGCTGCCGCGCGATGGCGGCGGACGACTCGAATGCCTCCAGGTTTCCTTGGCTACACAGTCCGATAAACTCGAGTCAGTCAGTGCACACGAAAGTAGCCTGCATGTCCTCGTGGATAGCGCCGTACATTTCGGCGCGCTTGTTGAGGTGGTGCTGCGTGACGAAGAGCACGACGGTGATGTAGACGATGGAGCCGAGCACCCACGTGTAGAGGCACGCGATGTGGAGCCGCCAGTCCTCGAGCCAGCAGTAGAAGATGGCGTGGCCGATGAGCCCGAGCGCCCACTGCAGGCAGCTGCCTGTGAGCGCTGGCACGATCGTGATGAGGATGTAGAGCCGCAGACGGCGCTGTAGCTTCTCCTCGCTCTCGCGGCACACGATCTTGCGGTAGATGCTATGCGCCAGGCACGAGTTCCAGATCACGGCTGCAAACACACCGAGTCAGCCCATGCATGTGTGAACAAGCCGACACACATCTACGAGAATGGCAACGCAGTACGTACACATGACGCCGACAAAGCTGAGCAGGAAGCCCTGCATTTTGCACTCGAAGGAGCCGTCGGGGCCGGCGATGCCGATCATCTTGGGCACGGACACAGCGAGCTCCAGCAGCGACAGGATCGCCACCATGGTCTGCGTGCTGGTGGGCGAGGCGCGCCGCCGCAGCCGGAAGTGGTGCATGAGCACGTAGAGACATCCGAGAATGGAGAGCGAGGAGGCCGCGACGATCACGCGGTGGATGGTGGCGAGCTGCGCGTCGCTGAAGGCGGCCATCGACGGAGAGCGGACGCCGGAGCTGTCGGCTCACGCGCCTCAAGTGGAGGAGAGCGGAGGGCGCGCGGTGGCGCTGGTAGTGTTGCTGCTGGTGCGGGCGTGGATGTATGTACTGTACAGGGAGTCTTCCACGGAGCGTCATGCGCCGCTCGTGCACCGGGTCTCTCTCCCAAGTGGTCAGTACGTGATAGAGACTCGCCAGCTGGTCGCCGCATCTCCATTCTGGCGCTCCTGGAAAGTGCGCCAACCTATAAAACCATCTATGGAAAATGCCTCCACTTGACAGAAAGCCCACCGAGAGCGTTTCTAGGAAGCATCTGATTGGACAATAAAAGAAACGATATGATTGGATGAAATAGATGAGAAAGGCAGCTACAGGACAAACGACGAAAAAGAGGAAGAAGAAGAAGATGGTGCCGACATGGCGGCTGGGGCTGGCGGCGCTGAGCGCCGTGGTGGTGTACTTCGCCACGCGGCCCGTCATGGAGGTGCTGCTGGCAGCCGTGCGGAGGCGCATCGGCAAGCGCTTCCGCTGGGTGGGTGACATCCACCGCTACCTGCTCGCGTACATCTCGTGGGTGACCATGCTGCTGCTCTTCCTGCTCATCGCGGTGTACGTGCTGGATCTCTCGAGCGACAACGACATCGTGCAGATCATCACCTATGTCACCTCCGTGCCGGTCGTACTGGGGACGTTCGCACTGCGCATTGTCGTTACGAATGTAAGCGCGCAGTGAGTCGGAACGCTGTAACTGAATGGGTCTGTTGACGGAGCATGCCTTGTTGAAATGCATTAGATGATCGTGCGTCACTTCAAGTGGGATCGAGTGTCCCACGAATACGACGCCAAAATCTTTGTCGTCACGGAGACCATCAAGGTAAGGCAACAAATTCGGTGTCTGAGGAGGCAGCCATCTAACGGGATTGGGCGGTAGTTCTTGTGTTTCGTTCTGATCCTGGTCGAGATCTTCTACTTCTTCTTCCCGTCAAACGATGTCGCGGGGTTCCTCATCGTCGAGGTGTTTGTGATGATTGAAGGCATTCTCATCCTCTCCGGCTTCACAGTGGTGCGTCGTCGCGTATCCTCAACACTCCTGTGAAATCTCGGACTGACTTGCGTTTCAGCTCAAAAACATCGCGACAGGCATGTTTTTGGTGTTTGCTGAGCCATTCCGAACAGGAAGTTACTGCGGCATCCTCGACATCCAAGGATTCGTGGAGAGAGTGTCACTCGCACGCACGATCATCCGCAAACAGGACGGCGCGCTTGTGTACGTCCCCAACGGCATCTTCGCAGACTGGCTGCAAACGAACAACAGCACCGCTGACGCGTTTCAGCACGAGCTGTTGATTCCATTGAACCCTTCCGACACCATCGAAGACATCAAGGCCATCCGCGGCAATCTTCTCCACGCTCTTGAAGGTTTCAGCAGTGTGGCACGCGATGACTCGTCGCACTCAGTGTCGGGTCGCACCTCGTTCACGTCTTCAAGCCTTGTGGAATCTGGGTTCCGCCAATCGAGCTCAGCTACGAGTGAACCCGCACCGGTGCTGAAGGCGCTGCAGGTGGGGTTGAGCGACATGTACCATCTCAAAGTGAAAATAACCATCGACAGAACGCTCTTCACGACCGCCGAGGCTGCGAAAACGGAGGTGAGAGGACTGATTTCTTGGTCCGGATCTTGCTCGTCATACCGACAATCATGACCCTTGCCATCCTTGCCGTAGGTCAACATGACGATGCTTCAAGTCTTCGAGCAGCATCGCATCAAGCCTCTGCCACAGCGTTGAGTGCAGCACTAGCTGACGCTAGCCAGGTTGAGCCGCCTCTGGCGAAGCATGTTGCCTTCGCTGGCGTACTTCTGGAACAAGTCAGTAGGGCGCTCGAGATCTCGCAGTCGTGGGGCTTCCGTGCGTGGCGGTGATCGTGGACTCGAGATGAAATCATCATCGTCGTCCGCCAGGGTAGACATTAGCCGCGCTGCCTCGTGGAGGCGGATGCGCTGCTTGCTGAGCAGCTCCGTGATTTCAAGGATTAGCTGCCATCACACAATTCCAAGGAATCAGTATATCCAAGAAAAGCCGACAGTCAAGGACAATAGCCACGCCACTCACCTCAGTCTTCTCCGTCATCACTTGCTTGGCAGATTGTTCTTGAGTGTAATACACCACTTCCACCACGTACGGTGCCACAATACTGATCCAAAAACGCACTTTGACGTGGTCTTTGTCGTCATTGACGCGGACTTTGGTCTTGTCCAACACAGAGAAGAAGTTCCAGCTCGCCCTCGGCTTCCCTGCGAGACCCAGCCCCGTACCCTTACGGAGTTGCTGCCTCTCGGCGGAGAAGGAGACCATGATCGAGTCCAGCTCCTGGATGAAACGTCGCGTGGCGCCTGCATTCGTGCCGTGATCCATGTGGACGCGCACGGTCGCTCGCTGTTCGATTGCTTCTTTTTTTATGCCCAGCGAGTGCTCCAGCAGCAGTCCGTTGGGGATGTAGACTAGCCCCTTGTCATATCGTCGCACGCAGAAGCACTGGAGGAAGAGCTGCTCAATCATTCCCTCGTGGCCCTGGAAGTCCACGTGCGAGCCGCTCTTGATCTGCTCATCGATGAGGGCAATGAGCCCGCCCATTGTATTCTTCAGCTACATCACGAGACCAGCACAAGTCAGAGGAAGTTCCTCGCCTGACACACAAACAGTACCCACTCACCCAAGTGTGCGAGCCGAAGACCGCAACGCACTCGATGACCAGTATGGCGACGGTCGTGATCTGCGACGAGTCGAAGTTGGTGATCTTGCCGATGCCGTCGAACATGAACGACGACACGACGTACGCGACCAGCAGGATCTTGATGACGCCGATGCCCTCGGTGATGATCATGACGCGGTTGAAGTCGTCGTCGTCCTTGGTGGCCGCGCGGTTCCATCCCTTGACGCGAATGATGCCCCACGTGACGTAGTTGCAGAGGCAGATGACCGTCCAGATGAGCGGGAAGCCGAGGAAAAGGCGGATGAGCGACGCGATGGTGGACGCGTCCATGCGCAGCAGCGTGGGCAGGTCCATGACGTACGTACAGAACCACACGAGCAGCACGAACACGACCCACGACAGCGGCAGCAGCAGGTTCTTCTCGAACTCCTTGATCCACACGAGCATGCCCGGCGCCGCGCGCTTGGCCAGGCGCAGCGTGAAGCGCACGACCTCCACGCGGAACACGTAGGACGCGATGAGCATGGCGATGCCCAGGAACACGCGCCACTGGTCGTTGCTGGTCGTGATGCCGCTGGCGGCCGCCGTTGTGTCCTCCGTGCCGCTTCCAGCGGACACCCCGTCCGTGAGCAGCGACATGTCCACCATGTTGATCTGAACTGGCACGAGACACGAGACGACACCTCATCTCACCTGGTTTTGGCAAAACAGAGACGAATGAACCGTGCAATGGGAACCACTCATGTCACTCATGCGAGGCAAGTCAAAAACGAACTCGTTTTGTGACATTTGACAAAATGGCGGGGCTGGGGGAATGGATCGCGGCCAACGCCGAGCGCGTGCGCGTGTCCAGCTCCATTGACGTGGCTAGTGACCGGTCGAGTGCAACGTGCGGTGCTGGAGACCGCACGATCTATGCGCTGGGCGCGATCTCCGAGGGTGAAGAGCTGATCCAGTTGCAAGATGGCGCCTTTCTCAATGGCGCCGTGTGGACGCGAAGTGTTGAGGCCGTGGCCGGAGCCGAGCTGAAGAAGAAGCTTGCTGAGCTTCAGCCCAGTGGCACGGTGCTAACTTCTCTGGCTTTGCTGGCTGAGAAGTCGCAAGGCAAGAGCAGTGCGCTGCATGGCTACGTGGAGCAACTGCCGGCCAAAGTTCCGCTGCCATTCACTTGGCGCGTCTCGTCAAGGGCGCTGCTACAGCACACTGCGGCGTGAGGAAGATCGGCTGTTTCTTCTTTCACGTAGCTACATGACTGAGTCAATGTGTGTGGTGATACAGGGATCCGATTGTGGACGACGGATTGGTGAAGAGCGTGTTCGAGCGTTTTGCGCTGCCACTCGCGGCAGCGTTTCCCAGTCTGTGGGGAAACGATGGTGTTACGTTTGAGGACTTCCGATGGGCGTTTTCCATCGTCTGCTCCAGGTATGCAAGCGACCTTCGTCTTCACCCATTGCAGCGATGACGAAGCATCTAGTCTGTATTTTTCTAGAGCGTTCTCGATTGATGGATCGCTCGAGCCGACGCTGCTGCCTGCGATCGACATGGCAAACCACGACGGCGCGGACCCTGCAGCTGAGATCCGCAAGGATGAAGACGGCAGCTTTTCGGTACAAGCTGCCTCACTGAATCTGGTTCTTCGTACCTCTTACATATTGACGTTCAGTAGCTCGTAGCCATTCGCGACGTCCAGAAGGACGAGCCTGTCACTCTCAGCTACGGGAGCTTCTCCAACGCTCAGGTGCGGTCCACTTCCACGCGTTCGCTTACGTTAAGCACCGCATGATGCCTCTGATTTAACCTCACGGTGGTGCACTACCCAGTTGCTATGCCGCTACGGTTTCACGCTTTCAGACGTGCTGGACGCGGATTCCATTTTGATCTCCAGCGCACACGTGCGTGCTGTCTTCGCGCAGCTGACAGGAGGTGGATCCGCTGAGGCTGCTCTGGCCCAGCTCGAGCTGCTTGACAAAGAGTCAGCGGCCGCCTCGCGCGTCCATGACGCCACGACTGCTGATGATGAAGACGCGGATGCCCCAGCCGTCAAACGCCGCAAGCTCTTTGCAGCCGACGCACCGGGGGACGACATTTCGTTTGCTCTGCACGGTGATGCATCCCAGGAGTTCGGGCTTGCGGACGGGCTCATGAGCTTTGTGTTCGCGGAAAACCTGCCGATGGACTCTCTCTACGACGTGTTGACGGTGCTTTTGCAGCACAAGGACAAGGTCTACAGCAAGCTGCTGGACACCCACGACAGCGGTGCTGATAACAGTGGAGAGACACGACTAGCGCTCGCGCTCGTGGCTCGCGAACGCCAAGTGTGTCGCCGCATCCTGCTCGGCATCATGAGCCTCGAGGAAGATTCCGACGACGACGACGTAGAGGAGCTGGACGGGGAGGACGACGACGACGCGCATGACCACGACGGAAGCGAGGAGGAATCAAGTGAGGAAGAGGATGCGTAGGCTGTCGTGTGGCTGAGCGCATTGATGAAAACGCAAGCGAGTTGGGCGAAAATGAGATTCCGACATGTCAAAAGACGGCGTCAACGGCCACTTCGCTGCTATCTTTCGCTCTCGTTTCTGCAGTGGGTACGGTATCTGAAGCAGGCGGCTGCTGCCCATACAGTCCATCATGCAAGCACGCGGTGCTATTTGCGGCGGTGCCCGACGGCAGTCCGTTGGCAGCCCCATCACACGCATGAGCTGCCAGTCCATTTCCGTGGAAGTCAAATGTGCGACTGTACGGACGCCAAGATTCCGGCCCGAAGAGTCAGCGGCTATGCGGCATTTCAGCCAATCAGATCGCATCTCAGCCGAACTGTGGGTTTTTGCGTTCGGTTTTGGGGCCTGCCAACATTTTTAGACCAAAACACAAACTGCAACCGCTGCCCTGGCGACCTCGAGCCAACTTTGTGTTCCTGCCCTTGGTCGGAAGTAAACCAGCCGTCGCGCCGCGAGACACACAGAGCAAGCCAGGCGTTGGAACCTTGATCACTTGCCGCGGACGTCTGCGATCGATCGATCGATAGACTCTGAGTCCTATTGTCGCCCGTGTCGTATCGGTTAGTCCAGCTGCTCAGAACGCCGACAACAACAACAACAACAAACTCCCGCGACAACGCCAACAAACGCCAACAAACACCAACAGAATGACGGCTTCGTTGGCGATTCGCACGAATGTTGGCGTTGGCGGTGGCGTGAATGCCTCACGCGTCGCGTCACCAACATGCTCGACACCACGCCGCGCGTCTCGCGCCGAGAAGCCTCCGCAGATGAGCACCCCAGCCGACCCGCACGCCGACGACGCGGCGGCCGCAGCGGCCAAGACGCCGCCGCCCGCAAAGATCCGCGTGGGTGACCTGTACTGGCGCCAGGATGGCGCGTTCGGCTGGACGCTGGGCCAGGTCACGCACCACGACGTCGCGAGTGAGCTCGTGGGCTTCCGGCTCATCGACGAGACCACGGGCGAGGCCAAGACGGGCGTCGCCAGCGAGACGCTGCAGCTGCGCGACACGCCGCTGTTCGCGGCCAACCCGCTGTTCAACACGGCCGCTGACATGACGTCGCTTCGGCATCTCCACGAGGCCGCGCTGGCCAAGAACCTCGAGGACCGGTCGACGCTCAAGAACCTGCGGCCGTACACGTTCATGGCCAACGTGCTGATCGCGATCAACCCGCTCAAGCGCCTGGAGGAGCCCGACAAGAGCCTGTTCATCGCGCAGCCGCTCGACCGCTGCCCGCCGCACCCGTACTACATCGCCGAGAACGCCTACCGCCAGCTCTGCGCCGTGCGCGCCGTGATGCAGAACCAGTCGATCATCATCAGCGGCGAGAGTGGCTCGGGCAAGACCGAGACGTCCAAGATCATCCTCGACTTCCTCACGACAAGAGCCGTGCGCACGAGCCGCGCGCCGTCCGTGGCGTCGGAGGACGACATGGAGCCGGAGCTCACGCCCACGGTGCTGCCGCCGCCGGGCTCCATGACGGCCGCGATCTCGTTCCCGCAGTCCGTGCAGGGCAGCAAGATGTCGCCCGTGACACTGGGCGGTCGACTGATGGAGACGATCCCGATCCTTGAGTCGTTCGGTAACGCCAAGACCCACCGCAACCACAACTCGAGTCGCTTCGGCAAGTACATGCGGCTGCAGTTCTCCACGGCCGGCCACGAGCTCACGGGCGCGTCCATCGACACGTACCTGCTCGAGAAGTCGCGGCTCGTGAGCCAGCCCAAGGGCGAACGCAACTTCCACGTGTTCTACGAGCTGCTCCACGCCGAAGACACCGAGTACCTGCAGAGCCGACTGCACTTGGAGCCCAAGCAGCCAGAGCGGTACTCGTACTTGAACCAGTCGGGCTGCATGAAGGCCGAGTTCATGGACGACTCGGACAACTTCGGCAGTCTGTGTAAGGCGCTGCAGTTCGTGGGCATCAAGGACGAGGCGCAGGACGAGATCTTCAAGGTCGTCGGCGGTCTGCTCCACATGGGCAACATCACCATCAGTGAGGAAGACACGTCCGAGGGCAAGACCGCTTGCATCTCACTGGCCGACAAGACTGCGCAGGACGCACTGCAGCACGCCGCGAGTCTGCTGGGCGTGCCGAAGGAAGAGCTGAGTGAGTGTATTCTCATGAAGCGGATCATGACGCGCGGAACTGCGCGCCGTGGATCGATCTACTACGCCAAGAAGGACGCGCGCACAGCCGTGTACTCGCGTGACACCATCGCCAAGACCATCTACGAGCACGTCTTCACGTGGCTCATGATCCAGTGTGCGTGTGCTCTGGACTACGACTCGGCGCGAGCCGACGTCGTCCCGTACATTGGTGTGCTCGATATTTTCGGCTTCGAAGACTTCGAACCAAAGAACCGCAACTCGTTTGAGCAGCTACTGATCAACTACGCGAACGAAGCGTTGCAGAGCCTGTTCAACGACTGTGTGTTCGAAGCCGAGCAGGAGCTGTACCGCTCTGAAAACATCTACGCGCCGACAAACCACTCGCTTTCGTTCCCGTTCCCACTTCCAGGTGTCCCGTTGGTAGTCAAGGAGCTCACCGAGGAAGAGAAGGAAGCGGCCGAAGCCGACAATGGTGTCGTCCAGTACTCTGACAACCGCGAGTGCTTGAACCTGATCGCCAGTCGCCACGGTGGCATCTTCGTCACAATCGATAACGTGTCCCGACTGCCTGGTCCATCGGATCGCAAGTTGAACGAGCGACTTCACACTCTGTACAAGCGCCACCCGAACTTTCCTACTCCGCACCCGAAGGATATCCGCGATACTTTCATTGTTCGTCACTATGCTGGCGTCGTGACTTACACGATCGACTCGTTCGTCGACAAGAACAACAACATCATCTCGGACCAGTTCGAAGAGCTCATCAAGCACTCGACGTCGCGCATTCTCCAGGAGATCACAGGCCGCAACCGAACAAAGTCGCAGAACAACTTCTCCAACCAGGCCGCGAAGACCAATGCTGTGGGAACATTTGGAGGCCCGAACAAGGCGAAGGCCAAGGGTGGAAGCGCGTCCAACTTGTTCTCCACTCAAATGAAGGGCCTCGTGTCGGAACTGGAAGGCACGGCCTGCAACTTCGTGCGGTGCATCAAGCCCAACACGCAGATGAAGCCAGGCATCTTCGACAAGCCGTACGTTGTCGAGCAGCTGCGCTGCTCTGGTACTGTGCAGGCATGCGAGGTGCTTCGCGTTGGTTTGCCAACTCGTATCTTGTACGCCGAAGTCGTGGACGTGTACAAGCCGCTGCTGCCGATCGACATGTTCCAGAAGTTTGAGTTCAACGACAAGCTCTTCACGCAAGCTATCTTGCACGCCTACGACTTCCCGACGTCGGCGTATCGCCTCGGTGACACGCGTCTGTTCTTCCGAACGGGCAAGATTGATCTGCTCGACAAGTTGCTCACACCAAACTCGAATGAAACGGCGTGCGCGGAGCTGACAGCGCAGATGCTCCTGTACCTGCGCAAGAAGCGATGGATTCAGGTGGCAACCAAGATGATTGCCTTCAACGTCTTCAAGCAGATCTTCTACAAGTGCAAGTACCGTCGAAAGGCTGTCATCATTCAGTGCATGGTGCGCCAGCATCTTGCGCGCAAGCGTGTTCGTAAGCTGCGTGTCCAGCACCGTATCAGTAACCTGTGGAACAAGCTCGCCCACCGTGCGCAGATCATGCGCGCCTACCAGGACTTGCCCGAGGACAAGATGGTGCTGCTCAACAAGTTGATGCCACGAAACTACCTTCCTCCAGGACAGCGCTGGCTCCTCAAGTGGCTTGGCCCACTACAGCGCGTGATCTACTTGCAGAAGCTGTGGAAGAAGGTGACTGCGCAGTACCGAGCGAAGCAAGGCTTCATCTGGCTCTTCGAGAAAGTCAAGCGGAAGCGCAGCGCTATTCGCATGCAGGCTCTTGCTCGATGCATCATCGCCAAGAAGAAGTTCCAGAGCATGAAAAGGGCGCGCATCGCTCGCGAGCGGTGGCAAATGGCCTATCTCAAGGTAGGACCCCAGCACTCTCCATTGTTTGACCTGTCTTCTCTGCCGATTCTGACTATCTGTTTATCCTGCACAGGTCAAAATCTTCTGCCTATTCAGGCGGGAGCTTCACCGCATCCATGTCATTCGACTCGAGTCCGAGAATGCAGGACTCGCAGCGCGTTTGGCAGCAGCAGAAGAGAAGATGCGACTTGCGCAGCAAGCAGCCGAGGAATTGCGAGTCAAGTACGAGAAAATGCAGTTGGCGCTCGACCAGAAGACGATGCAGATCGCGGAACAGGAGAAGCGGATCGATGTCCTCGAAGGAGACCTCGAGACAACGCAGGACGAGCTCGTGGACGTCCGACAGCACACAAGCGGTGGGATTTTCGAGAAGATGGTACGCTTCTTCACGTGTAGCTCCACAACGTCGTCGTCTCCCCCGAGCTCGCCTCTGTCTCAGTCCAACTCCCGGCCGAAGTTCCGTGGTGTGGGCATCAGTGAGAAGGAAACCGCGGCTCTGCGCCTCAACGGCATGTCCAAGGTTCCCTGCACGCCGTCTGAGGCACGCGTTCTGACTACTGGAAGTGCATTGCAGCCGCTGAAACTCAAGAAGACTGCGAGTCCAGATGAGGACGACGACAACGAAGCTGAGGATATGGAGGAGGCGGTTATGCGAGCCCGAGAGGCCGACGCTCTGTACTCTGTCTCCCGCTTCTGCTTCTAAGTGCGAGCACTCCCATCGGTGAAGACGGTGACGCGCCTCATCAATACACACAAACACGCAACCCTGGATGTGTCGATCGACGCATGTCCTCTCGCTTGTGGCGGGGTTACGTTTGCGTCTGTCGTCGATCCGTCGGCGGCGGGTGACAAGGCGTAACGCCGTGGGGAATGGACGGACTTGAGGCACGTCAGGCTCCACGATGGTTGGGAGGGAGCGTTTCGGCTTTTGATTTACGTGGCCAATGGAAGCCACTGCAACTGAAGACGAGATCGAGAGATGTGCCAGCAAGCCACAGGGGTGTGGTCGTGTGCAAGTTGAAGAGGACGGCAGGGACAGCACTTCACCACCGACGTCAGCAGCCAGCCCAGCGAGCGACGGGAGAGCGAGTCAGTCAGTCAGCACCTGCCGCGTCCCATGGAGATCTGGGTGCTGAGTCTGCAGCATCGCAGACGCCAATTGCGGGGCGTGCGTCGGGTTCATGGCCGTTGATGCCACAGGCAGCATCATCCCATGGACCCGAGCCAGCCGAACCGAAAACATTCGAATTTTTATGATGCGTGTTAAGTTAACTCCAGGTGAGCTGGTTTCTAACTGGTTTCTAAAAGTTGGTTCGTGTTTGTGCCTGCAAATTTGACCAAGATGAGCTCCAACACCAGTGCCGCGGCCTCCAGCATCGCGGCGCTCGCTGCGGCGGTCGCGCTGGCCTTCACGCTATGGAGCAAGGCGCGTGTGATGCGTGGCTCCGGTTCGAAGTATCTGCAGGATTTCCAGCTCACGCGCGTGCTCAAGATCTCCGAGCGAGAGGTGTCGCTCCTGGGGACCTTCGGCTCGGACCGCGAGCAGCGTCCGGCCGTCGTGACGATCCAGAAGACCCCGCTAGACACGCGTAACTTGCCGCAATTACTGGGATCGCTGTCGCTGCATACGATTCTGCAGAACGACATCTACAGCACGTACGTCGGTGACGTGTCGCGAAGCGTTAAGCCGTTTAAGGTGAGTGATGGGTGCGGACGTGGATTTGTAAGTTTTAACTCACACGGCGCTTGGCTATTGCAGATCAATGTGATCTACCCCGCCACGGAGTCGGACGTGCGTAAGCACTCGGACCAACACCTTCACGTCGTGGTGGAGACGAAGGAGCTCTATGAGCGCGTGACGTTGCCCTTTATTGAGAGCATTCCGGCAGACAAGATCGAGTGGGTCTACAACATCCTCGACCAGTACGTTTCACCAAACGTGGTGCGATGCATCATGATGCATGAAGTGACGTTGAGGCTTTGATTTCATTGCAGCAAGACGGAGTCCGAGCGGATCGTGTTTGAGGACGTGCATCCCAAGACCGGCTTCATTCTGTTGCCAGACTTCAAATGGAGCGATGTCACCAACGTGAGATTGGTGCATGGTATCTACAATCCGATGCTTTGTCATTCACTAACGCATCTGCTGACGCCTTCAGCTCGAGTCAATCTACTGCCTTGCGATCGTGAACGACCGGTCGATTCGCTCGCTGCGCGATCTCCGTGGCTCTCACCTTTCGCTTCTGAAGAACGTCCGGTGCGTTGTGTTGCTATGTATACGATGGATGTTGTTACGATTGCTAACGATGATGGCGCACCCTCCCAGCGACGCGAGCCTCAAGGCGCTACATGATCAGTTTGGAGTGAAGTCGAGCTCCATTCGCGTGTACGTGCACTACCAGCCGACGTACTACCACTTCCACGTGCACTTCTCGCACGTCAAGATCACGGACGGCACCCACACGGGCAAGGCCGTGCTGCTGGAAGACATCATCTACAACCTGTCGCGCGACGCCTCGTACTACGAGCACGCGAGCCTCACGTGTGCGATTGGCGAGATGCAGCACAAGCAGCTGTACGAGCGCTTCGTGGAGCTTGGCGTGCTGTGATGCAGGCGGTGATTCATAGAGTGACCCTGGAGATGGGAGCTGCTCGACCAACATGGCTACACTTTTAGACTCTCCTCCTCCCCACATAGAAGTAAGACTGTCTGGAACATCTTTACAATCCGTCTCCAGAGCACTTCTGTTCCGGCGAACAACTGGAGCACTTGCGTATCCGTATTGGCGACCGCAGCTGATACTCTACAGGGAGACCACTCCACGACCACCCATTCGGACGTCTCGCATGCTCCTGAATGAGGAGATCACCCGCACTTCTCCGCTCCCAGCTCCATGCGGTGTCGGCATATTGGCGAGGCGTGTCCACTGCGTGCCCAATCCCATTGAACAGAGGGTCCATGGACCATGGACCATGGGTCAATCAGTCTATCGGCAGTGATCTTGCAGCCTCACCACATGGGCATTTCTTGTGGCAACCGCAGCCCTACTGGAAGTGCAGCCACCTTCCTGCGTGGTCGTTGTGACTGTGAATCCAGGGGTCGCTAGCCAGTGCCAGCCAGGTTGACCTGCTCAATCACCCTTTATTAGGACTGATCTGATTTAGAAACCGGGATCAAACCCTGCACGTCACTTCACTTTAGCTTGGCTGCCCTCGTCCTTCTGTTCTTTTTCTCTTCAAGCGGCCAAGGACGATCAGCGAAGATAACAACAAACAAACGTGTCAACGAAATAAAAAACCAGGTGGCTCGTTGCCTTGCGTTTCTATTGGAGTGCAGTTGCCCGTTGAGGGGCACGTTCAGAAAATGCAATTTATGAAATATTACGGCGGTCAGCTCTCGCGCGGCGGTCCCACCACACTACACTCCAAGCATCACATCACCAGGGGACGAGTATGCAGCGCTTCTCCATCGCCAACGTCATGGGCCGCAAGGCCGCCGGCTCCGACGGCTCGGACGCCAGCGGCAGCGGCGGCGTGGCCGTGGACGCACGACCCTCAGTCGCCAGCACCATGCACCTGAACAAGCAGCTCAACAGCGAGATCAAGAAGGTGGGCGACGTGCACCTGTTCTTCGGGCCGCAGCAGGCCATCTTCGACGGCAAGGACCGCACGCGCGCGCTCCACGGCGAGCGCAAGATCCAGAAGACGGCCAAGAAGTTCTGGTAGGACGCCGCGTCTGGATCTGTAGCCATGTTGAGAACTCATGTGGCTGCTTGTCGTCAGGTTGATGTCGGAGCCGCTGTCGTTGGACCGCGACAGCACCTCGTCCATCGTGGGCTTTCCATCGGATCCGCCGCCCAAGGCCAGCGGTATCGCCAGCACGCTGTCGGCGGCCGGCCGCTTCCTAGGCCAGAAGGTGCGATTGGATTGGATGGCTGCAGTCGCGGATTGATACATTGGATGTGGGGCTAATGATGGCGAATGAGAGTAGGTGGCGCAGATGAAGATGCCGCCCAGCCACGTGAACGAGGACTCGTTCTGCGACGGCTGCGGCATGGACCCGATCGTCGGCAACATGTACACGTGCTCCACATGCGTCAACTACAGTCTCTGCGAGAGCTGCTACCAGACTGTACGTGGCGATCTATGATGAAGAGCTGAGCTTACGAACCGAATCACTCATGGAGCGTTGGTGGTTCTGCAGGGCATCCACGGCTACGAAGACAGCGAGCTGCTCAAGAACGTGCGCGAGGACTTCGCGCTGCGCAACATCGTCGAGCGCTGCAAGAACAAGGTGCCGGAGAAGGTCTTTGAGGTGCTCATGAAGAAGGTGTGCCGCGGCCAGGTCGACAAGTTCAACTTCATGGCCAAGTGGATCAGCGGGCTCGTGCTGGGCAAACCGCTGCACGAGCTGTCGGTGCGCGGCATCGAGATCCCGCACCTGGACACTGAGTCCCGCACCACGCTCGTGGAGCTGCTCACGCCCGTGCTGGCCGAACGCACCGACCTGGAAGTGTGCATGGAGTGGTTCTGTCCGGTGCGTATCTGCGTTGGGAAGTAGCTGCTTCTGAGTGTGTGAGAACTGATGATGTGAACTTGTGATGTGGTGAGCAGGAGGCGACCAACGAACTGGCGCCGAGCGCGTTGCGGAAACTCGAAACGCTGCGCATTTGGGTCGCGACCGACAAGGATTCCAAGTCGCCGTTCGTCACCTCCACGAACTCGACGAAGGAAGGCGACACGGAGTCGGACACGAGCACGCGCGACGTGCTGCACTCGCCTGGCCCTGCCAGCCCCACGGAGCCGTTCTCGCCTAATGGCCACGACTTCATGGGCTCGCCGCCATCGTCGCCAAGAAGTCCGCCCCCAGAGAGCTTCTCGCCTCCAACCTCGCCACGCAGTCCGCCTCTTGACCCGCTTGAGGGCTTCTCGCCACCAGCGTCGCCGCAGTTTGCGTCGCTGTCACTCGCGGATGCCTCCCAGAAGGACGAGGACGACGTCGCATACCAGTCGGACTCGGACGGACGCTCCGAGTCGAGCGTGATCGAGCCCAAGGTCGTGGAGGGCGGCGTCTCGGGCTCGGAGGGCTTTCAGATGTGATCCCGCGTCGGGGCCGCGTCCAGTAGAATTGTTAGTTTGATATGAGGCTTTTGTTTTTGCCATTTTTTTTCACTCTGGAACGCCAGGAGCTCCACGCGCTCTCGGCAGTAGCAGTAGCAAAGTAATGCATGTCGATACCACGATGCCCAGTTTAAATGAATATCCTTTTTATTGCTTCCCCGCTAGCGGACGCGGTGGGGGGAGAGGCTGAGTGAGGCCTAGTACAGAAATCCTAGTAGTCGTCGTATCGGAGCCCTTGACTGCCGAACAGCTCAGTTCTTGGCGCGGTAGAAGGCCAGGTAGGCCATGTGCCAGTCACCGCCGCCCTTGAGCTTCACGATGTCCTCCGTCTTGCATGGCGACACGTCGTCATCGTCGTAGCAGAACCAGTCGTCGCCCTTGTCGCGCACCCACGCCATGTAGTGGCCAGAGTCGGCCGAGCGACCCTTGTGCGTCAGGATCGCGTACAGCTCGTAGTTGCCCTGGAAGTCGGCCGGCAGACCGACGCCTGGGGACTTGGCACCCATGGACATGGCCTTGGCGGCCTCCAGAGCCGCGATATCGTCAGCCGAAAGGCCCTCCATGTCCTCGTCCTTGGACTCCTCCGCCGCATCAGCACCCGCAGCAGATTTCTACATCCAAAAAAGAGATTACGTCAGTGAACAGCTCCTCAAAACCACGGCGATTTGTGGACTTGTTCACACGCACCGACTCCTTGAACTCGTTCAGGATCTTCTCGGCATTCTTGTCGCGGGCAATCTTCATGGTCGACTGCAGCTCCTCCGAGCAGAACTCGTACGCATCCAAAATCTGAGGGAAGGCGATTGGCTGCGGAATTCAGGGAGACAGCATTAGCATTCCACCACCCAGCACCAGACAGACAACCAAGACAACGACGTACGCGCAACATCTTGCACTTGACACCCGTGTGGTCTCGGCTTTCCGGAGTGAGCTTCCAGTAGAAGCGCATGAACTGCACGCACAGGTACTTTGGCAGGCGGTTGATGCGCAGCGTCTTCTTCCACTGCGCG
This sequence comes from Pythium sukuiense, assembly GCA_023334995.1. Classification (NCBI taxonomy): domain Eukaryota; phylum Oomycota; class Peronosporomycetes; order Pythiales; family Pythiaceae; genus Pythium; species Pythium sukuiense. The sequence goes on along the minus strand of JAADVL010000068.1, from coordinate 43,118 downwards.
TTGCGGCCCAGCACGTCCGAGTGCTTCTCGATGCCGCCCTCGAGACCCTGCAATGAATCACAAACACACACACCAAGGCGTCAGTCACACGAGGATCTGCACCACTCAACCGAAGCGATGGCTACGAACGATCTTGATGCCCTCGCCGACGTGGTTGGTCTCGCTCGTGATGTTGCAGACGAGCTTCAGCGCCTTCTCGCGCTTGAGCACAGGTGCCTCCAGGTCCGTCTCCGCACACTCCAGCCTACACACGCAACAAGCCATCGGCCGTCAGTCAGTCGTCGCAGTGCTCCAATCTAATCCACCCGCAATAGCTCACTTTTCGCTCATCTCGAGGCCGAACATCGCGTCGATCATGTTGCTCGTGGGGCCGAGACTCGCCACGCCGGCCGGCGTCGTGAGCGTGCGCGACAGCGTGGACATCAGCGTCATGAGGAACTCCTCACTGTCCTGCTGCATGAAGCCGCCGCGCGGCGACTGCTGCGCGTACTGCGGGAACGCGCGGCGCAGCACCGTCACGAACAGCGCCGGCGTGATGCTGTCGACGCTGGCGTCCAGCTGGTGGTACATATCACGCAGCGACGTGGTGAAGTTGTTGTTGAGGTCGCTTGACACGCCGCCGGCGTACTTCTTTAGCGCCTCGCGGAACTCGGGGATCGGGCGCAGACACTGCAGCGTCGCGTTCATGTAGCACGTGTTCCCCAGGTTCACGAGGCCCGCTGGGTACATGACGCCGGCGGCCGCGACGTCCTTGGTGGACAGGTCCTCGATGAAGATCACGGCTTCCTTGGGCTTCTCCACGACCTCGGCCGAGCCCATGAGCATGATGGTGGCGCCGTCGGCGAGCGCCGGCAGCGACGCGAGATCCACGTCGTCCTTGAGCATGCCCTTCCAGGCCTTGCTCATGAGCTTCTGGCGCTCCACGGGCACGGAAGTGAGCGCGTAGAGCTGCGCCTTCAGCATGGCCACGGGCGCGCTCTTGTCCACGGACACGGCCTCGAAGACCTGCTTGCCCCACTTGACCGACACCGTCGCGCTCATTCTTGTCCTTGCTTCGGTCGCTTTCTCTTGTCTGCCGGTGATGGCGCTGTACGTGTCCGCTCGGCTTCAAGCGAGCGGGTCTGCGATCCGGGCCGGGCCCATGCGGGTATATAAGACCAAAAACGGGTTCAGAAACCCACGAGATCCCAGAAGCAAGAAGTATCCACTTATTTTGGTTAATAGCTTCATCTCGTCGAGGTCAACTCAATTATTAGGCGACTGAGAGCGTGCTCGTGGCCACACGGAACTCGGTCGTGGTGAGCCACGAAGCGTCCTGGAGCCTCGCGTCGCCCGTTTCCTGGTCCTCGTACATTTCGATCTGTGCATGCGTGCGGTTCACGACTCGGAAGAGGCCGAAGCCGTAGTTGGCCTGGCGGAACGCCGACCACTCGGGCTTGGGGTGGATGAACGACGGCGCGAGGCCCTCGCGGTTACCGCCGTCGCCCAGTACCACGTACACAGTGCCGTCCGGACGCACTTTCTCTTTGAACACCGCGAAGGATCGTTCGTAGGCGTGCACGTGGCCCGATATGGCGAGGTCCACGCGGTACTGGAAGAACAGATCCTCCATGTTGGCCTTCATTGCGACGTGGGGCTCGTGGCCTTGGTGCGCGGTGTTGCTGTTGTACCATGGACCGTGCATCATGACGACGACCCAAGGCGTCAATGCTCGGTTCACACGACGGAGCTCCTGCTTGAGCCACTCGTGCTGCGGCGACGATGCGTCGCTCGCCAAGTACGGCGTCAGGATGATGACGTGCACCATGCCGGCACGGAAACCGTAGTACAGGTTCTGTGCTTGCGTGGTATCACTGCTGTCGTACGGCATGCGAAAGCGCTGCTGGTAAGCCACGAAGCGATCCACGTCCTTCTGACACGGCCGCTCCTCTTCGTGGTTGCCAGCAGAGATCATCCATGCACACGTGGAGGACAGCGGCTCCACGAGCTTGGCCCAGGAGTCCCATCGAGGCTGGTAGCTGTCAGCGTAGGACAGGTCGCCAGCATGCAGGATCGCTGTGATGTTGGGCTGGTTGATCAGGTGGCGCACGGTCTGCTGTGAGTACTGGGTTTGTCTAGAAGTCAAGAAGATACGATCAGATCCCTTGCCACGAATGAGCTCTACGATAGTAAGCAGCACGCACCCAAGATCGCCGATGACCGCGAAGGTCACTGGCTGCTGGCTGCCGACCTCAATGGCGCTGGTGAACGTGAGCAGCTCGCTCCAGCCGCCCTCCGAATCTCCGCATTGGTCTGTCAAGGACATGGAATCATAGCATTAGAGACACTCAACATAATCCCAGAGACACAGTGAAGATGCACATACAGAAGTAGGTCGTGTCTGGCTCCAGTAGGCTGCCGTCAATCACCACGTGATGGAACCACTGCGACTCGTACTCGCAGAACTTGTACTGCTGGCAGGGCGTCGCCGCCTCCACGGACACGGCCAAGTCGCTGGCGTCGCGTCCGAACCGCACAGTCGAGTGGGTTGTGGGAAACGCTGTGGCCCACGACACCGTCACGCCGACCTTGGTACTGTTGCTCTTGGCTGTGGCGTCGTACAGTGCGAGGAAGACTTGCGACGGTCGATTGCCAGCGTCGCTGCTGCTCTCCGCTCGCAGGTTGAAACCCGTCGCCAGCACGTCGGTGGCCATCGCGCCTGATGAGTCGACCTTCCACAGGAAGCACGCGGCCGCCAGCACGAGCGCCAGTGCCGTCACGACCAGCGCCGCTGCGCCTCGCCGCATCTTGCGCATCGCCGTCGTTCTTTCGCTTTGGCTGAAACGCCGTGGAAGAAGTGGACTGGCGCTGTTTTGGGTGCCTCGGAAACCGTTCGATTGGGTATTCGCTATAGCTCCATAGGAGGCTGTTGCTGCATGAGCTTTCGTGGTGCCGCCCATGGCTGATGAAGGTTTTAAAAAGGCAGCGACGCGAGAAACCGATGCAAGTGAGAAAGTGAGCAGTGCGAATGGCGAGGCGAACGGCTCAGACCGACGGACGAAGCACCGCCAGAACACACGAACTCACAGTCAGACGGTAGCTGCCTTTTGAGGGAGACGATGCAGCCAAATTATAGGCCAACGCCACAGCCGCAGCCAGCGCTATGCACACAAACAGCATGGGCTTGTCATCGCAGCTGACGTCGGATGCTGGCCAATCGCGGACGCTAATGCGACGAAGCACTGCCCATGGTGGGTTCACTGCCCGTCGGAGAGTGAATCTTGAAGTTTGCGTGGTGTGGACCACGCAATCGCCCACCAAGCAGCCCTTTTCGCGCGACATTCGGGCGACATTGTGTTCGTATCGTGATACGAACTGATGTGGCTCTTCATCTGTCTGAGGTTGAAGTGGATACCGTCGAACCGAATGACGAAGACGTTGCGGCATCCGACGCATATAGCGCCGTCGACGCCGGCGAAGACGCCGCCAGCGACGCCTGTTAACCATGCGCCCGACATGAGCGACCTCGCGACGTGGCAGACCGTCTACGGCTTCCGCGATGCTGTCGACTTGGTGTACGAGAAGCACGCGCCGCCGTCGAAGCCGCGACTCCACAGCCTGAGTGACGCCGTTGCGGCCTGGTGAGGAGGATACAGCGACGGCCACACGCATAATAGGTTAGTACTGATGTTGGTTGTGTGCGTGTGTGACTACTAGGCGAGACGTGGTGTTTCCAGAGTCAGTGGAAGAGCTGCTGGGCAACGCTCACGCCGTCGACGTCCTGCTGGGGATCCAGACTGGCGGCCAGGCCATCAAGACCAACTTCATCATCAGCGTGCGTGGGTACGAGGGTGACGTTGGCTTGCTTTAGTTTTGATTATTAGATGGTGTGATCAGGGCGGAGACGGCACGGGCAAGCGCTCGTTCTTGCGGCTGCTTCGTCGCGCGATCCCAACAACGCCGGAGCTAGAGACACCGTGCGTGTTCCACGCATTTGACTCGAAGCAGTACCAGTACGCAGTGCATATCGACGGGAAGCCAGCCTACTCATAAGATAGCTTACACTGTGTGGCGCGTCGTGTGGTACCAGTGACCGAGACCTCGTGACGAAGATGGAAGACGCCGTCCGGAAAGTCGACGGCGAGAAGACCACAACGTTTTTGATCGTCGAGAACTTGGAAGCGTACGTGAGCTGAGGTTTAAACATCGGTGGTTCCTGTCTGGTTAGTGAAAGGATGTTGTTGGTGTGCATAGCGTCCCGATTGCCGTGCAACAGCACTACTTGCTGCCCTTCGTGGCTCTGAGCAACACCAAAAACATCTTCGCAGTCCTCGTACTCCGACCAGACGCCTCCAAGCTGCCTGACCAGCTTCGCCAGCGTGCTTGTCTCGTTCACATGAAGCCCCTCGACGCAATGCACGTGCGAATCAAACTGCTTCAGATTTGCGCTTTGCAGAAGGTACGCAATGAGCCTTGTATCTATCTCCCAGACGTAGCACTAAGGCATTGGCTCGTCATGAAGGTCGGATACGAACGCGAAGGCCTGGAAGAGCTGCTCAAATTCTGCAAATTCGATCTGCTGGCGAGCATTGCCAAGCTCCAGGAGCTGTTCGTGGCCTACGCCTACATCAGCTTGACCAACGTACGCCGAAGCTTCAGTTCCGCCTCCATGAAAAGGAAGCAGTCCGTTGTGGCGACACCAAACACTCGCAGCAACAGCAGCACTGCGTCTGTACCACCGTTTCCACTCTCCATTATCAGCTTGAACGAGCCTCTGCGACGTTGCAAGCTGTGTACGCTTCTGCCGCCGTGCTCGCACGTCTCATTGAAGCACATGCACGAGCGTGTGGAGCGCATCCGCGAGTTGTACCCATCAAGAGATGACGAGCCGCAAACGAGCCTGTGTCCGAGCTACGCGAAGCGGGGGATCTGTGCCAACATCCAGTCGATCGGCCGCTGTCGCTACGCGCATCCTCGCGGCATCCACACAATCGATACCAACTCATTGGTGACGCGCTGTGTACAGCACACACTTCCACTGCCGTGTGTTCACTGTGAGCACATCAACCAAGCCAGGCACGAACTACGAGCCGAAGAGCTCGCGGTGGAGAAGCTGCTGAAAGACATAGTGGTGACGAAGAAGCTGCTGCTGGACAAAGAGAACGAACGCTATATGTTCGTCAGAGAGCAGGCCAAGACACTGAAATGGGGAGCTGCCCGGCGTGAGTACGAGGAGAGGCTCAGCGGACTGGACTCGGCGTTGGATGCTACACGTCATGAGGTGGAAATGCAGCAACAGGAACTCCAGACACGTAGACAACGCTTCGACAAGCTACGAGACGATGTCTCTCATGGACGCAGCAAGGGGTTGGGCAAAGGCCACGGAAAGGCGGCTTCGAGTAGTGGTAGTGGTAGTATTCGGTCGGCTTAGGTTGTCGAATGGGACTGGGTGAATGCGATCTGCGAGCGCTGCTGCTGCAGGAGCAGACGCTCCTCCTGCCGCTTCCTTTGCTCGATCGTGAGCTTTTCGGTGTACTCGTGCAGCGGCAGCGCGTACGGATCAAACACGTCGGGCGAGAAGTTGGTCTGGAGCTCATCGATGCCGAAGTACTCGACCACTTTGCCCAGAATGTACGGGTTCGCGACCTCTTTCTTGGTCTGGAGGTTCTCCTGGAACGACTTGATCTGGCTCATGGTCCTCTGTGCATTGGATGAGCCGCCTTGGCTCTGCTGCAATGCGAACAGGCGCGCTATTCTTGCTTGGACGTCCGGATCGGCGGCTTCTGGTGGTTCGGACGGCAGTCCGTCGATCTCGATCGTGTCGACGGAAGAACAATTCGTCTTGTGTGACGACACCACAGCCACCGGAGCAGCTACTCGCGGCTGCTGCTGTTGCTGTGGAGGTGTGCTGCTGCCATCCTCGTCACTAGACGACGCGTAGTCCACGCCGAGGGCGTTCATTGGCGCTAAAATGGTGGTGAATCCGATTGATCGACTTCGCGAGCAACGCGCGCAGCGGCTCTTGACGGCTCTGCAGGATGATCTGCGAGCGCAGACGCGGCTAGAAGACGATGAGGCAGGGCGCCGTGGACGCCACGATCCGCCACGCAACGCGCAGCAGAAGCTTCAGCGGAAAATAGCGCGTCTCGCGGAGCCGGCGACGCGCGAAAAGGTCTGGAATCGCGTGGTCGTGCCGCAGTTCCAAGTAAGTTCCCCTCGAATTTGTGTGGAATCCGTATAAGTTAACTGGTCCGTTTGCTATTTTTTGAGAAAGGCGACACCGATCAATGACCTCCCGAAAACACGCGAGTTCTGGACGCAGGTGGACGTGACGCCGTGGACAAAGCAGCAGCTTGACATTGCGTGTGAGCTACTGGATCTCCCCACAGGCGGGAAGAAGGCGGAGCTCGTCGCGCGTATTCAGGATTGGGTCCACGCGCCCGAGATCCGCGCGAGACGCGAGCAGGAGGAGCTGCTGGAGCGAGAGCAGGAGCGTGTGCTGGCGTCAGGCCGCGTGTTCGCGTGGGGCCACAACTTCAACGGCGAGCTGGGTCTTGGTGACAGGAAAGAACGGCGGAAGCCCACGGAGATCGAGCGGTTCCGCGGCGAAAGCATCACGCGCGTCGTGTCGGTTGGTTGCAGCCATAGCACTGGTGGTCTTACAAGTGGGGAAACTGACATGGCACGTTCGCTGTATGTGTGACAGGGCTTTGATGCGGACTTTACTTTTGCGCTGGCATCGGACGGCCGAGTATTCACTTGGGGCGGAGGTGGCAAGGCTCTTGTGGACATGGCTGGTCGGAGCGCCTCGAAACACGAGACTCTACGAGCACCCCTCACACCGTCCAAGACGCCGACGTTCCAGAAGCAGCACGCGCTCGAGTCAACGGCGCCGACAGCGATGAAAGAGGTGTCCTCCTGCTTCTTGATGCCACGTGAAGTGCCGCAGCTTCGAGACAAGACGGTGCTGTCACTCGTGTGTGTTCGTTCTGCCGGCCACATCGCTCTCACAACCGCCGAGAGTGCGTGCTACTCCTGGGGGCGAAATGACCACGGCGAGCTGGGCATCGATCCAGGCGACGCGAAGGCTGTGGCGCTCGCGGATGCCTTGCTACCAGCTCCTGTGACTGCGTTCAACACGCAGGGCCCGCCTCGTATCGTCCAAGTGAGTGTGGGCAACAGCCACACGGCCGCTCTAACCCACGACGGAGACCTGTTCACATGGGGAGCGTGTTGGAGTGGCCAACTCGGCTTGGGTGTGAACAAGCGGAAAGGCGTGCGCAATCGCCAGCAGCAGCTCTACTTCCCGACGCCGACGCCCGTGGAGGCCTTCATGAAGACGCCGATCATCAAAGTGTCCTGTGGGGCTGTTCACACCGCTGTGATCTCCCAGTCCGGGCAACTGTTCACCTTTGGATGTGGTGATGGCGGCCGCCTCGGTCACGGCCACACCAGCTCAGGCGTAAAGAAAGGAGAAGGCTCTGCCAGTCCTGACCAGTCCTTTGACGTTCTTCAACCGGAACTCGTCAAGGCGCTCGAGAAAGACGTCGTGATCGATGTGGTCTGCAGTAGCTGGCATTCCCTGTGCCTTGTACGGACCCGAGGGGAGAGCTTCAGCAGGCCAGACGAAGGACGCGTGTTCGCGTTCGGCCACGGGCTCCACGGACAGCTCGGTCTGGGCAAGCAGAAGATGGCTGCCATACCCAGTACGTCCCTCGGTTATCTATATTTCCATCACCATCGGCTGTCTGACTGGTAGTATGCGTGTATGCAGCCCGCATTCCTGAGTTCGTGCATCGAAAGCTGCGGTGCCGCATGCTGGCGGCGTCGTCGCACCATTCCTGTGCACTCAGTTCGGACGGGAAGCTCTACACATGGGGCCAGAACACGTCTGGATGTCTGGGCCGTGATCCGCCCGATGGGGCCACCGACGCCACTGAGCCCGACGTTGTGACTGACTTCAGTGGCTTCGGCGTCGGACCTGTCATCTCCATCGCCTGCGGCTACCGGTTCACGCTGGTGGCAACGGGACTATGGGCGCCGCTGGAGCCCGCTGTGCAGTTTGAGTCCAACGAGCGGCTCAACCGCCACGTCAAAGTCTCCGTCTCTACTGCCAGCAAGAGTCCCATTAAACCGAGCCGCTCGTAAATCAGACATGGATTCATGTTCACTCTTTCCATTCAGAGTGGTTCACAGAGCCCTTCCTACAGTACGTGGGCCATCTAGAACGACACGTTCGAGCGCTTTGGGCCCTTCTCACACAGCGTCGCGTCCGGCTGCTGCTTGACGTACCACTCGAGCGCGGCGTCGATACGCACGGCCTCGGCCTCGCTCACGATCACCTTGGTGCGGACGCCAGGGATGACGGAGAACTCGGTGTTGTACAAAAAGTTGTTGGTGGACATCTTGAACACCTCGGCGTCCTGCACGGGACCCGTCTTCGTCGGGTGGTTGAACCACTCGAGGCTCGTGAGCGTGCCCGCGCCCACGCCCGTGCACTTGAAGTCCCACTTGACACCCGACGGGTGCGGGTAGAAGCCGTTCACGATCACCACGTTGGCGCCGCAGCTCGCCAGCAGCTCCTTGGTGATGTACTTCTTGAGCGACGCTCCGTCTGTCTCGGCGACCATGATGGTGTTGCCGAACGGCGACCACGCGACGACCTGGCCGAGCGTGAGAGGACCAGCAGGGTAGACCATATCCGTACGGATTCCACCGCCGTTGGTGATGGACACATCAGCCGAGCCTTCGCCGTAGAACTTGAGCTGGGCATCGGCGAACACGTGCGCGATCGGCGCGTCCATGGCACGAACGACCTTGTTGGTGAGGTCGAGCGGCTCGCAGAGCGTGCCGACCTGGCGCTCAAAGAGCTTGCCGATCTTGGTCTTGTAGTCGTTGATGACGAGGTCGAGCGCAGCGTCCGTCGGCATGTCCTCGGTGATCGGCACGGCCGTGTGGCGCATGCGGAACACAGCGGCGTTGGCCGTGTCCTTGGCAAAGTACTCGATGCGCGACTGCCAGATCGAGCGGAAGTCGAAGTCGGCCTTGAGGTACGGCGTGCCGAAGTTGGTCTGCAGCATGGACGAGTGGTCGTGGCCGCCGTAGATCACGTGGATGCCGGCGACTTCCTTCGAGAGGCGGTTGTCGTCCGCCAGGTCCTGGTGCGTGAGCGCGATGATCATGTCGGCGCCAGCCGCCTGCAGCTTAGAGACCTGGAACTTGGCGGCCGCGATCGGATCGGTCCAGAACAGGCCCTTGCTCGAGTCCTTCATGTCGTACATGACGCCGAAGACACCGACCTTGATCTTGCCGTACGTCGGGTCGTTGAACTCCTTGATGACGCGCTGCTTGGTGCCACGCAGCAGCGTACCAGTGGAGATCTCGTGGCAGTTGGCGTTGAGCCATGGGAAGTTAACGGCGGCCGAGACGTTGAGGAAGCCGTCGATGCCGAAGTCGAACTCGTGGTTGCCGAGACTGGCGAAGTCGACACCGATGGCCTTGTGGGCATCGGCCATCTGCATGCCCTTGAACTGCGACGACCAGAGCGACGGCGACATGGTGTCGCCGGCGAAAAGCACGAGGCTGTTCGGGTTCTTGGCCTTCATGGCCTTGGCGATCGGCACGACGCGCGACGGGCCGCCGTAGTTGAGGCCGTTGACCGTGTCCTGGAGCATCTCGTACACATCGTTGTACGCGAGGATGTCGATGACGGCCGTGACGTTGCGGGCGGCGTCCACGGTGCCGGCGGCGGTGAGCGCGACGATGGCGACGACGATCGAGCGGAAGAGCTTCATGGTTGATAGGCACGAGACAAAAGTGCGGTACTGACAGGAGAGCTGCCAGTTGCGGAGTGAGCCCTGTGTGTGGACTGGCGCCGCCGGCCAGCGGCTGGATCAGACGGCGGCACGTTGTGGAGCCTGCTGGCTGTTTGCCTGCCGTCATGCCGTCTGTCAGCGGATCCGCGGAACGCAGAGGCTGCACACTCGCATCCCCACCCACCAACCTGACAGCTTCATCTTTATGGCCAGAGTCGCCCGCGAAACTTGACGGAGTTGCACTTGAGGTGAGTGACTCACGGCAGCTGGTTGATGAGGAGCATCGTGATTGATCGATTGACTGATGGAGAATGCGCCAAGGACAAGCCAACGCCCTGGACAAGAGTTGGACGATCTGACCGCGGAGATGGACGGCAGCGCCAGATTCCGAGTCTGCAAACGGCGTCGTTGCGTCGCGCGTGAATGCGAGGAAATGGTCGGAAAGGCAACGCGATTCTGCAAGTGAGGAAGTGGAGGCTCCAGGGTGGAGCTCCTAGAGTCCAGCACTCCGGAAGCCGCTTCCTGGCGCTGCTGCATGCGAAGCAATCGAATCTTTGGGCTGTTTCCCCCCCTGCGTCGCACTGAACTGCGTGGCGGCGGCGGTGCCGACGCGTCAACTGTGGTGCCATCGAGACTGTGGTTGTGCTGACGAGACCTTTGTCACCCGAGAGACCAGGCCACTGGGCCATAGCCGGTTCAGTTCTGCACACATGCCGTCCGTCAGAACAGCGTGTCTGCACTGTACGGTCCCGCCGTTGAAAAGCTGCCAACATGGGCACCACCGCACCGCAGCTTCTCGCTTTGCAAGTCATTTCTCGGTCGACGACCAACGGATACAGTAGCGACCAACACTGATGGCACCATCTATCCCGATGCAGTGCTAATCGATTCGTTTGCAAGTGCGTCCGCTTTTGCATCCAGCGCCGTCAGTTTGGGGAGCGACCATGTGGACTTTCCCAGATTGTATCATACCTCAGAGAATTGGCATCATATTATGTAGATGATTCGATACCATCACTCCATATTGAAAAGACCGGTTTTCCACCGGTTTAGTTTTTCGGCGATATATACTTGTCATCATATTTACCAGAATATCAAGCAGCTCCGCTGGTTCTTCAAGCACCTGCCATCTCGTGATGCTCATCATGCGGTCGCCAATGCTGCGCGCGCGTCGCTTCTCGCAGCTCGCCTTCAGTGCGCCGCCTGTCACCGCGCCACGCCGCGTGGTCGTCACTGGCCTCGGCGCCGTCACACCCTTCGGCCTCGGCGTGCAGCGTGCGTGGGATGCGCTGTTGGACTCGCAGTGCGCCATCCGAGTATGCGCATCTCACACGATCCTCTGCGATCTTCCAGTCGTGCTTGAGTCGTATCCGCTTACGACGCTTTTAAATGTTGCCTGCCTGCTTGTAGACGATCGACAGCTTCGACACCACGGGACTGGCGTGTACGATCGCCGCACAAGTGCCCCGCAGCGACGAGCCGCATGCCTTCCGCACGAAAGACTGGGTGAACCCGAAGAACGCGCGCAGCCAGGAAGTCGACTTCATCGCGTTCGCGCTGGCTGCAGGTATGTCGCTCTCCTTGATATTGCAAGTGATGCGTGTTTACGGTGGTTGCTGAGCGTTGTTGGGTGTGCGTACAGCGAAGGAGGCTATCGAGGACTCGGGCTGGAAGCCGCAGTCGGATGAAGAGAGCGAGCGAGCGGTACGTTGCATCACTTATCTACGCGAAGCTGCTGCTAGATTGATCCGGTCACTCATGCGTTCTCTGATTGCAGGGAGTTGCCGTTGGCGCCGGCATCGGCAACCTCCAGGAGATCGTCGATGTTGGAGCTCTCGTCCGTGAACAGGTATGATGCATGGGGTTGCCAATCCTAACAACAACCACTAACAGTGGTTCCTGGTGGTAGAAATACCGTCGAGTGTCGCCTTTCTTCATTCCTCGTGTCCTCATCAACCTGGCAGCCGGCCACATTAGTATCGAGCACGGACTGAAGGTGAAGCATGTGATTGGAGCTTGTGCTTTTGCGTGTGCTCACTGTTTCTGTCCACAGGGACCCAACCACTCCTGCGTGACGGCTTGTGCGACAGGTTCTCACAGCATTGGCGATGCGTTCCGCTTGATTCGCCACGGCGACGCCGACGTCATGGTCGCCGGCGGTACGGAGGCGTGCGTGCACCCGATCTCGGTCTGCGGCTTCCTTCGATCCCAGGCTCTCGCGACGAAGGTACCCACTGTTGCATTGTCTCTTCCTGCTATGAGATCCTGTCTGACGTCTGTGGCACAATCAGTTCAACGACTGTCCACAAGAAGCCTCGCGTCCGTTTGATGCCCAACGCGGTGGCTTCGTGATGGGTGAAGGCGCGGGTGTGGTCGTGCTCGAAGAATACGAGCACGCCAAGAAGCGTGGCGCCCGCATTTATGCTGAAGTGCGTGGATATGGACTGAGTGGCGACAGCCACCACATGACTGCGCCATCCGAGAGTGGTGACGGTGCTAGACGGTACGGTATGAGCTGGCGTTGATGGTACCTGTCTGCACGTCTGACAAGGTCTTGTTCACAGCGCGATGCAGTCGGCCATTGCGCAGTCCGGCTTGAAACTCAGCGACATCAGCTACATCAACGCCCACGCGACGTCCACTCCGCTGGGCGATCGAGCAGAAAACGCGGCCGTGAAGGAGCTCTTTGGTGAGTACGCCGACCAACTTGGCTTCTCCTCCACCAAGGTATGTTCTGTTCTCTCGCGATAGAGTTCGTCTGTGGGATGCTTTCGTCTGACCTTCGTCTGTGTGATTAACAGGGTGCCGTCGGCCACTTGCTTGGAGCTGCAGGTGCTGTCGAGGCCATCTTCGCGATCAAGGCGCTTCACCACGTACGTTCAGGCTTGGCCATCTCCTTCTATCGGGCTTTTTGTGACGTTGATCACGTGTAGAATGTGATGCCGCCAACGCTCAACCTCAGCGAGAAAACGGAAGAATTCACACTCAACTACGTGCCGAAGACCCCACAGGAGAAGCAGCTTAACGCTGTCATGACGAACTCGTTCGGGTTCGGCGGGACCAACTCGAGTCTTTGCTTTTCGAAGTAGAACTGCCAGAACGGTTAATGCTCAAGATCTCGCCCATCGGTTGACGTGCTATCAACGTGAGGCTTGATATATTTCCTCTCCGCGGGTGGACTGATTCGAAGAGGCTGGATTACGTCTCTCAGGCTTCAACAGTGATGTAGACGAGTCGGTTCGTGCATGGCCAAGCTGGGTGAGACTCAAAAAGTCAGCGTGACGGTATTCCTCGAGTTTTTTGCGGCAATTCTATGAAGCGACGCAGTCAAACTGTCAGTAAAACGGATTTGGAAAAGTCGACGTCGCGCCTCACTTACCGTTGAGTCGCGTTCCAGCCGAGTTTTCTCCAGCGTAAGTCGCTCAATCGACGCACGCATCTCTCGCTCTTGGCGAAAGAACTGCTGCTGTTTCGACAACGCCACAGTAAGCTGCGCGCTTAGCTCTGAGATCTTGCGGTCGCCGTCATCGCAGGCATGCTCTCGTTCAGAAAGAGCCTCTTTCGTGTCTGCGACATCGTGCATGAGCTGTTGGACCTGTAGCGTCAAGATAGCTTGTCTGGACTCCGCTTCTTGACGGAGCTTCTCAGTCCGCGCCTTTTCGTCTTTCAGCGTTGATACCCTTGCCTTCAACGTCTCGACTTCTGCAATCAGCCGAACTTCCGCTCGCTCACGTTCAGTCCGAGCATTTTCTAATGCACTCGTCAGATCTTTCTTTGAGGCCGTTAGGCGATAGTCGAGATCAGCGGCCCGTGCTTTCAGTTCCCGGTTCTCTTTGTGGATCGCTTCAAAGTCGTTTGAGAAGCGTCCTGCGCAGTCGGCTTTCACCTTGTTCAGCTGGTCATTGAGCAACTGGATCTTTCGGTTCTTCTCTTCATTCTCTTCTCGCAGCTCCCGCGCCTCAGTTCGTCGAACCTCAAGCTCTCGCTCCAATGACGTGATCCTCTCCTGTATGTCATAGACGACGTGAGTCAGGAAACAATCAGCTCGATGATGCGAAGGTATCACCTCACATTCAGATCTTGCGTTCGATCCCTGAAGTCATTACGCATCTTCGCCAAGTCTTCCTCTTTGGCTCGCAGCGCCAAGACCGATTCACTCTCAGTTCTTGCGGCCTAGAGGATGAATCAAGCGTTCGTGAGGCAAATCGTACCAGCTTAAGGTTTGGACTTGGAACCTACCAGATCTTTCGCTTCCTCCGCAGTGGCAGCGCGCTCCACAAGGCCTTTCCACTTTCGCTGGAAAACAACGACGGATAATAGCCCTCGATTGAGAGGAATGTAGTCAATGACATCGACAGCACGATGAAATCTCACCTGGTACATTTCCGTCGTGTCTTTGGTGTGTCGGAGAGCTTCACTAAGGCTTTTCTCTGCCTCCCTTTGGTTCCTTGCTGAAATATCCTGGAGGACGTTGAAAAGCGGTTTAGTTGCAAAACTCGTTTCTTATCGCATCATGCGCGACGTACGAGTTTCACTCGAAGCTGCGCAAGCTCCGCGCTCACATCGCGCAGTTCGGATTCTCTAGTCTTCATCTCTTGATCAAAGCGCTTGGTCATCTCTACGGTTATCTCTTCTTGATTTCTGAGATATTCCTCCGTCAATGAGCGCGTTTTCTCCAGAAGCCGAGCGATTTCGCGCCTTGCTTGAGCCTCGCGAGCCGAAATCTATCATTCCGGACAGTTCGTTTGAACGCGCTCAAGAATCCCTCACAAAATCCGTGGATAAGTACGAACCTGTTCCTTCTCGAGGATCATCTCTTCCACTTTGGTCTTGCAGTCTTGCTCCAGCTACGGCAATACGACGTTGAGTCACACTGCCTCATTCTCACAACCTGACCAGGTATACTTACGTCCGCTACGGCGTCCTCGCGAGCGCAGTACTGTGTGAGCTGCTTCTCCATTTGGTTCATGACCTGAAGCATACCCTCACAGTCTTGGCGAACACATTCCAGCTCTGTCGTCACGTTCCGTAGCTGCTCCTCTAACGAGTCTATTCGTCGGTCGCGATCTTCCAGGACGCTGTTGAGTTCGCGCAGTCGTGCGCACACGTTTTGATACCGCGCAGCAAAGCTTTCATCCTTCTTTTCCGCATTTTTCTTGACGTTTTCGAGGAGCGATTCGTACTCCGAGAACTGGGTTTCGAGCGACTTGCCCTCGGATTTCAGCTTGTCCGATTGCTTCAAGATCGCTTCCTTTTCGTTTTCAAGCTGCGCCACGCGAGCCGCGTACTGCTGCAACTGCTGCTCACAGCGAGCTTTCTCGTCTCCGATCGTTGCACAGGCATCCCTGAGTTCCTGAAGTGCCAGCGTCGCCTGGTTAAAGTTCTGGCCCATGACAGCGACCTGTTGATCGCGATCTGCGACCTCTTTCTTCAGGCTAGTAAGCTCGTCGTCTTGCAGAGACACTTGCTCCATGAGTAGGCTATTTTCCTGTACATTCACCGTGGGGTTAGTGCGGTTCATTTATGAAGAAGCCACCCAATATTCCAGCAGGGACGTACCGACATGAGCACGTCGATGCGCTCGTTCAGATCGCCCAGGTAGTCTCCCCCACCAGCACCAGTGTCGTTCATGAGATCGTCGAACGCTCGGCCTCGCAGACTCATCGCACTCGCCTCCTTTGGTTCGTGCTGCATGCGAAGCACCGCCTTCTCCGCCGCCGCCTCCAGTTCTCTATAGCAACAGACAGCAAGTCCACGACATCAGACATCAGCTCCATGACTCGCCAACGGACAGACGAAAGAGGCAAACGCACTGTCGTAGCGAGGTGTTGCTCTGTGCGAGGCTCTCGGCGTGGCGCGCCATGCGCTCCATCGCCAGCTTATTCTCACTCACAGCACTCTCCTGTTCATCCACAGACACATCATCAGTGAGCTCCAGCGAATGCCACCATCTTCAGGAAGCCAATCGCAATTACCAGCTCGTAGATCTTGGTGTCATACGCCTGGAAGAGCGGCTGCGCCACCTCCTTTGCCAGCATCCACGGAGGCAAACGCTCCTCGCCGTTTTTCTCCGCGTCCGGGGCCATCGGCTCGCCCAAAGCCATGAGCTTGTCGAGCTCTCCGTGCTTATGGAGCACCCTCCGCAGCTGCGCGAGCAGGCGCTCCACGTACTTGGTCAGGAACTCCTTTTCCTCCTGCAACTGGGCGATCTGCACGTGGCATTGGGCCGCAGGAGAGCACTGCGTCGTCGGCAAGAGCGAGATCCTCGCCGACGTTGAAGCTGCCGTCCGGCTCTCCAGCGGCTCCACTGGAGCTGGCGGCACCGCCGGATTCCGTAGAAGCGGAGTCTGGATCGTCGGTGGAAACACGCGAGCCGCTTGCGCAGCCAGTCGTCGCGAGCGCTCGGCCTGCGGGCCGCCTTCACTGATCGGCTCCATGTCCATTTTCGCTCCTTCCTGCGTGTTGCGCGCCGCGTCTGTTGGAAGTGTCGGTTCGGAATCGCCAACACAAAACGCGAAAAAGCCAACAAAACGCTGGAGAAAGCCGGGTTTTTCATCTGCGGCATCTAAACAGCCAGTTGAGGTTTGAATGGGCAGTTGTCGTTTATTGAAGTATATTTTGTGGTTATCTTGAATTAGATACTGATATAGTAACATTGGACGAATAAAACCTCATGGTGTGTTTTGGCAAACGGTGAGGTTTTAGTGGCTCGGAGCTGTTCTGTTGGCGGGCTTCCGCCGTCACTCTCGCGTCCAAGACAAAGCGCGCCACCTCATCAGCGGGGAAGAAGAGCGACTAGCACGACGATGAGCGACGACGCGACGGCCGCGCTCCACGCCGAAGTGGCGGCCAAGCTGCGGCGTGCAGGCAGCCTCACGGTGGGTGTCGCGCCCTCCAACAAGCGCCCGAACCGCAGCGTGAACAGCTCAGCCAATGGCGGAAGCAGCAGCTCCAGCAGCAGTGCCACGACCGGACCTGCTGCCGCCGTGGCCAACGGAGCGGCCATCAGCGCGGCGTCTGTGGCGCCCAAGGTGCGCAAGTTGCTGCACTGGGCGGAGCCACAGTGGCGCGCGTTCGAGGCCGCGCCGCTGTTCGCGAAGCTGCTGCCAGCAGCCAAGATCCTGCCAATCCGCGCGCCGCTGTCGTCACTGTACGTGGATATGGGACGCCTTTGAAGGTTCATGTGGTGGTGGAAGCTGATGAGTGCGATGGAGCAGGTATGAAATCCACTATGCGGATGAGTCGGCAACGTATGCGCCGTCGGCGCTGATGGAGAAGCTGCTGGTGGCTTCGCGCAGTGGCCCAGTCATCAACGTCGGCCTCGTGATCGACGCGTTCGGCACGGATTGCTTCCTTCACGACGCCAAGTACGATGCGATTATGGAAGGCATGGCAGGTGCAAATGGGCTGGCTGACGATCTGCTGTGGTATTAGGGAATGGGAGGACTGGGACGTGACCTACGTCAAACTCCGCGTGAATCTGCCTGCCGACGAAGGCGATTCTGATGCGGACAAAGCAGTGCGTGCCGCCGCGGAAGACGCCATGGTCGTGCAATTCTGCGAGCAGGTCGAGAAGCACAAGAAGAGCGACGCTAAGGACATGGACATCGCGGTGTTCGCGACCGATTACAACTTCGTGGGCTTCCTGGTCGTGTCGTACCTAGTCGAGCACTGCGATTTTAACCTAGACGCAGCGCTGAAGGAGTTTGCGGCTGCGCTTTCGCCTGGCATCAGCTCGCGCCACTACCTGGAGCGATTGTACCGCAAGTACTTTACGACGCTGCCATCGTCCTCGTCGACTGTCAAATGCCCGCCTGCGCCGAAGTGGGACACGACGCAGCAAGCGGAAGACGCAGGATTCAAGATTGTCTCGGCGATCCTGACGGAGCAGGACCAGCAAACCAAGTTCGTGCGGAAAAACAAGCCGCGTGCGGGGGTTCCAGCGACGACTCCGACGGCTGCCACGGCGTCGGTGAGCTCCACTCCGACCAGCGCGAGCCAGTCGAGCTCTGCTGGACCGACGTACAAGGCGCCGCTTTACATTCCTCCAGTGCGCGAAGATGTCAACACGCGCCCCACGAAGCGCCGTAAGGTCCGATCGTGGACGGACGACGTCGAGCCGCTCGAATATGGGGAGACACTGGACGTGGCGTCGGATGAACATGCGAAGGTGCTTGCTGCGTTGGAAAAGCTCACCACTCATGAAGGATTCCCGGGCTGCGAGGTGCGTGCGTGTCGGTGGAGTGCAGACACTTCAACAATGGCGACTGATATCAAGTGTGTGTTATTTGCCAGGCTATTCCGCTGACTGCCACCCACGTTGCTGCTGAAGCGTACAAGAAGCGCGGATGTCTGACCAGCGCATACTTTGTTACCTGGCGTGCGAGAGGGTACGACGCTCGCAACGGGGCATCATGAGGTCCATATTGTTAACGATTGTCTATGTTACCACCAGTCGTCGGTGTATGCTGTTCATCGCTGAAGGCGGCACGTACATCGTGTCCCGAAACACGACTTTCACCAAGGTCAACATGAAGTTCCCACGCCGGCGTGCATTGGTAAGTTCATACCAGGCTATTGAAGTGGGATGGTGAGGTGCTAATCATCATCTCGCGTGCGTGCAGAACGAAAGCCAGGTCAACACACTCATTGATGGTATCATCGTGGAAGACGAAGACCACGGCAAGAAGCTGGCGCGTTACCTGGCATTCGATATCGCATTCCTCGAGGGCTCACCGATCTGGCAGAAGAAGCTCGAGAAGCGGTTGCAGTGCTTGCAGAACGAGATTATCCTGCCACGAAAGAACGTACGTACACCGTAGCCGGAGGCAATGTGGATGAACACTCACGCCCTCGCTTGTAACAGGACCAGACCTTTGACTACGCAACCGAGCCATTTCGAGTACGCATGAAGGACCACTTCAAGCTGTCGAAGACCGAGTACATGCTGACGAAGTTCGTGAAAGATGTGACCCACGAAGTTGACGGCGTGATCTTCACCCCGCTTGAGGCGCCGTACAACCTAGGAGGCTTCGAAGCTGATGACCCGATTTTTAAGTTCGTCGCGAGTGAGAGCGGCGGCGGCATCCCAGGTCTTGACGGTTCGATCACGCAGCGTCGCCTGCTGCAATTTATCCAGTCGATGCCGCCCAAGTGAGCCAGAATCACAGGACATGCGTACCGCTCACCAGGCAGGAGTGGATTTTGTGGTCAAGCGTGGCAGCGGATGAGATCCTCTTCGACGGCCCACTAGCCAGGTTTGAAAAAATGGGGGAGGGGGGGGACGAGCCTAATGTACTTCTGCGTTTCGTGTTAAGCCTGCCTCTCATTTTGGTGCC
The DNA here is from genome assembly GCA_023334995.1 of Pythium sukuiense. Classification (NCBI taxonomy): domain Eukaryota; phylum Oomycota; class Peronosporomycetes; order Pythiales; family Pythiaceae; genus Pythium; species Pythium sukuiense. The sequence continues at coordinate 23,986 of JAADVL010000068.1, read as the reverse complement.
GATATGGTGCTACAGGCTCTTCTTCCGACTCGAGTCCGCACGGTAGTTCTTGCGCCCGTACCGCTCTTTCCGCTTCGGGGACGTTGAGCCTGACGACTGCCGACTGGGCGACCGTGGCGACCGTGGACTCCCGCCCTTGGCCTCTTCATCAAACTCCGTCTCCACGCCACCTTCTTCACCGCGGGGACTTGCGTGTGATGCCGCTGATGTAGACCTGTGGCTACGAGCTGTCCGCCGTGGCTCGGCCTTCGTTTCTTCCATCTCATCGTTGCTGCTGCCGACGCTCGCGTCAGTTCGAGCATTGGGGGACAACATACTCGCGTCCCGCCCCGGAGACGCCAGCTCCCAACTACCATCATCGTTGGAGGAGTTGGGACTGTCATCAAGAGTGCGAGGGGACCGCACAGGTGAGCTCACACGGTTTTCTGTAGCGACGGCACGCAGTCCACGCTTCGGAGACGACGGCGATGCAGCTGCAGAACGCGGACTCGCCGATTGGCTACCACTGTAGTGTGTTGGTGTTGGCGCTCGCGCGACTACGACTTTGCGCCCAACGACTCCTTCGTCGACGATCTCGCGGTCGTGGCGTGCCGACAGCAACGGCACTTTCCCCTTTTGGAGCCACGAGTCGGCCTCGTCGTCGTCGTCGTCGCGAGTTGCCGATGACGAGCAACCGTGTGATTTGTCACCCTTGTGGGTACCTCCGTTGCCCCTCGTAGAGCTACTCAAGCAGCAGGAGCAGCACGCATGCACGCACTGACTCGCTGAAGCACCCATTGTCGGCACAGTGATTGCGAGAGAAGCCTCTCAATCGACCGGAAGCTGGCGGGTCGGGGATCAAAACGAAATCCACGTCGCGACCTTTCATGTGGTGCGACTTGTCAACGCGCCGAGCCGCAGACTCCGCCCTTCTAGCGGCGTTGATAGATAGAACACGGCTCTTCAAAACGCCGGCTCTTCGCCAGGCGAGCACAGCACCACGCACTCGGTGTGCTTGAGCTCTTTGTACTTGACCACAAGCCGAGGATTCTTTGGATCCAGCAGCTTGGCCGACTCAAAGTCGGCGGCTGCTTGCTTCAGTTGGCCCAGCGACTTGTACGCAAAGCCCCGACGGAAGTAAGCGTGCGCATTGTGCGGGTTGTGGCGAATCACGAGGCTGAAATCTTCGATGCTTTCGTCGAAGTAGCGTTCGAGCTGCAGCGCCTTGGCTCGTTCGTGGACGTAGCGCAAGACTGCCTCCGCCGCTGCGAGAGACTCGTCCTGGGACGCGTAGTCAATCGCAAACGTGAAGTGCTCGATGGCTTTGATGTTGCGTCCTTCGCGCGCATGCGCGATGCCCAAGCGGTAGTGTCTGTAAAAGAGTGGAGAGCCATCCAGAGAGTTAGTGTTGGTGCTACCATGGGCAAGATCAAGGAGCGATAAGCGTACAGATCTGGTAGCACGTCTCGCCTGGAGCTGCTGTGCCCGCCGGGCTGTACTTCGATTCGGGCCCGCGCTCTTTCCATGAGCTCGATGCAGTCGCGCGAGTTCTTCTCGTGGTAGTAACACAACCCAACGCAGTACATCATGAACGCGTCCTCTGTGGCTGTTGAGAGAGCAGCGACGAAGTCAGCTAGCGCCTCCGCAAAGCGCTCACACTCGAGAAGGCACAGTGCGCGGTGGTACAAGAAGACCTCGTTGTCGGGGGTTAGCCGCAGACAAACCTGCATAGTGCATCAGTGAGTCAACCAATGGCGCCCTCCTCAATGCCAATCAGAGTCCCTACGCACCGTGAGATCGTCCAGCGCTTGGTCATACTGGCCGAGACCGCGATAGGCCATCGCCCTCGCGTTATGAGCCGATACTTCGAGAAGTTGTGGCACCACAACTGGTACCATCGCACTCTCCGGCCCTGAGACCGACGGTGTAGTATGGACTGCGATTGCTTGCGTGGCATCGGCGATCGCGTCTTCGTACTGGTTCAGTCTCAAGTGGCTCTCGGATCGCATGTACAGATTCCAGCGAATGGCCTCGTTGTCTACATGAACACCGAGCTCTTGTCGAATGGCAATGGCTTCAGTCCAATCGCCGATCGCCAGTTCGTGGTGGCCACTCTCCTGCAGCACATGAGCCCGTGCCTCAAAGAACAATGGTTCATTGGGAATCGCCTCCACGCAGTCACACAACAGCGTCAGGCTCTGCTCGACCTCATGCGCCATGTGGGAACACAAAGCCCAGTGGTACTTGACAATGGCATTGGCTCGATCGCTCGTACTGATGTCACGGAAGAGTGTGCTCGCGGCGTCGTACTGCTGCTTGAGCTGCGTGATCATCGCCATCCCGATCTGAAACTTGACGCCCTTGGGGCCGAGTGTCCACGCCATCTCGATATCCGCAAAAGACGCCTCGAGCTGTTCCTCGCCTGACAGCGACGCGGCAATGGACGACGTCATGCGGCCGAGGACACTAGCCGAATCGCCACTTCCAGATTCGGCTGATGAGACTGCAGATACAACAGCTAACGCTGCTGGCTTGGCTGCAGTGCCACTTCCACTTGAATGGCTGGCGTGAGTTGCTGTGTGGATGAGATCGAGAGCGAGTGCTAATCGGATCGATCCACGGTAGAAGTAGGCTTGAGGATCCTTACCGTCGAGTTTGATCGACTGGTTAAAATCAGCGAGGCACATGCGCGCGTTCTGTGCAGACTCAAAGCCCCCAGCTCCGCTCGTCGCATTGCCCACACTTCCGCCATTGCACTTGCGGTAATAACAGAGCCCGCGCAACGCAAAGTATGGGGCCTGCGAGTTGTTGAACTGGATGGCGTTGGAAAAGTGTTCGATCGCATTGTCCAAGTCGCCGGCGTCCAGATATGCCTGCGCCAGCAGCGAGAAGCCGCTTGAGTTGCGGCCATCGAGCTGGATCGCACGCTGCAGGTCGTCGATGCATTTCTCTAGGAGCCCACAACAAACAGCGAGAGTTCAGTCATCACACTAATTGTATATCTTTTTGCACATAAAACGTACGGATGTTGCCGAACTTGCGGTGGCAATTGCCGCGTAACTGGAGCGCCTTGTACTCGACGCGGATGCCCGCCGAGCCTTCCTCCAGCGTCTTAGAGAGGTCAATGATCGCTTCCTTATAGAACGAGTTGTCGTACAACACTTGTGCGCGGTTGAAGTAGTGGTTCGCCTTCTTGCTATCCATGTCTACGGCGGCTGTGAGGTCTTCCAGCGCCTTGATCGGCTTGTTGAGCTTGCGGTAGCATGCACCACGGTTCGCGTAGTACGCGGCCGTGCGATCATCCAGTGCAATCGCCAACGTGTAGTCCTTGGCGGCAAACTCGAGCTCATTGATGGCGCGAAACGCGTTGCCTCGACCGAAAAAGAACCTCGGTTGGTCGCCGCGCACAGCGATGGCGATACTGAAGAGCTCAATCGCACGCACGTAGTCGTCGACGCTAGTTGCACTGTGGGCCAGTTCAGTCGCCTTTTGATAGTAGTCCGCAGCCGCCTGAAGGTCCTGCGTTTTGATCTCTGGTGTGGCTCGTGTCGCTGCCGCGAGGACGGAGGCAGGTGCCGTCGTGGTAGTCGCTGGTGTGGATGGCGTGGTGGGTGTTGCCATCGTGGTAGGAGCGGAAGGTGATGTTATTCTCCCCACCACTAAGCTCCAAAGTGGAATAACCGAGTGAGCTGGATGGAGCCAATGCTCTTGAAGTCGACTGCATATTTTTAGTTGGAGATGGTTGTAACTGGACCGGAACGTCGAAACGACAGCCGCAGCCTGGACTGGCAACACTCGCTCCATCGGCTCAGACTTGTCGATCGTCACGGAGCAGCATGGCGACGCCGCTACCTCTCGAAGGAGATGGGCTGATCGACAATCTCTTCCACTTTCTATGGAGCAAGGACGACTTTGGCGCCGGGCCTCGCATCTACGTGCCTCACACGGTGGTCTTCAAGGCGTCGCAGCCGTCGTGTTGGTACTTCACGTCGCTCAAAAGCGGCAAGATCAAGAAGAAAAACAAGACCAACCTCACGAATCTCACGATCGAGCACGAGTTCACCAAACACTGCAAGCTGAATCACGGCAGCAGCGCCGACATTGTGGCGTGTTACTTGTACCAATTGCCCAGCGGCTTGAATGGCTCGCACAGTCGCGCGTTTGACCACGATGCTGATGGTTCCACTGAGGCGTCCGGCTCGACGATCATCGAGTATTTTGACGCTGCCGCGCTCCATGACTTTTTGTTCACTCGTGAGAAGCCCCACAATGGCATTCTGCAGCGTTTCATCCTACCGAAAGGCACACATAACGCCACGATTCGGGCGATCTGGTCACCCAAGATCTGCCTGTTGGAGCGTCGTGTCAACATCAAGAGCTTATACGATGCCAAGTACAGCGTGTACGAACGCGGTGTGACGTTCGATGGCGGAGGAGCCGGCGAGATGTTCAGCAAGCCAGAGCCTGTCCGTGGAGCCATGCTACCAGGCGAGGTGCAGCTTCTGTGTGAACAGATCGTGGACCACGTCACACAGGTCAGCTACCACAAATACCGGATCTCGCGGATGGTGCTGCACCTCAAGAGCGATGCGGAAGACCGACTGTGGCTGCAGTGGTGTTCCTCGCTTCGTCTGCTTCGAGTCAGCAGCGACATGGCCAGCGCCACGATCCGTCCGCTCGATATTGTATCGGATGCCCAGGTGCCGGCCCACATTTCACTCGGGAGAGTGAGCCATCCGTCGCATTTGACGCCGTCTCCCCAGAAAAAGCACAGCAAGGGCCTCAAATCACGCCACAATCACCCAGACGACGACCCAGACGCACCTCTGAGAGACGGATTCCAGCGATGTACGAGCTGTGCATGCGTCGCGGAGCAGTTTCGTATGCTCACGACCAACTACAAGGCCGTATTGGAGCATTTCCAGCGTTTTCTACTCTTTCTACGTCTGAAAATCAATGAACAGGAGCAAGTCGCGATCGGATGGCCGCCCGAGCAGCGGCTCATTGATGCCGCCGGTGGAGTAGGCTTCGGAATCTTACCATTTTGCGAGAAGCCCAGTGGGAAGCATGCGGTATCCCCGCATTCCAAACGCACGACAACGTCGCATCTCGCAGGACTGAACGCCCAGGAGCTCATCATTCCGCCCGTGATACAGTATTTGCACCCGACGCTAGGCGTCGAAGACTTTGAGCGACACCGCAACGACCCAATCTTCCTCCACAAGCCCGTGGCGGTTTGTCAGAGCTGCTGCCTCGTGTATTCCGACTACACGACGACGGCACTGGAGATCAACTCTCTGCGACCAAACGTGCCTGCGATTCTGCGGCCGCAGCGAGAGGTAAATGATCTGAAGCGGCGATTGGACCCGATTGATCCCATCACAATGGCGATCACATCACCAGGTAGAGCTAAAGACGCGGTTGCAGGAGCCAAACCACCAGCATCAGCGTGGAAGCCGATCCCGAAGAACGTCGAGAAGGCCGCTCGGTTAAGCGGCGCCTCGGGGCTCACAAAATCGACTCTGCATGCACTGCCACCGGCGCCGACTCTACCAGAACGTATAGACAGCCTTGCGGAGTTCATCGGAAGCCTTCCTCCCAGCAGTAGCAGCCTCACACTGGGCAGCAGTGCGAGTGCGGGAGCGTTGCTGCAGTCTCGAGAGGAGACGTTCTTTCGAGAGCTGCACCACCAGCAGGGTGTGGACGTGGGCGAAGGCCACCCACTGCATCACATGCTCGAGAGTTCAAGGAAGTTGGCACTTCTCTCGAGTTCCAAGAAGAAGCAACTGTCGGCGATTCGCAAGGGTGTTCTCGAGTACACCGAGTCCTCGGGTCCGTCGTCTCCTCTGGACTGGAGGTGTCTCGGCAAGAGCTTGTCGATGAATGCGCTGGACCAAGCCCTGACCAAAAAGACGGCCAAGAACCCGTACACGGTCATCCAGAAGCTTGCAGCGGGTCCAGACCGAGCCAAGAATCGGCACAGACAAAGACGAGGACACAACCACAAAGAGAAACAGTCGTGGCAAGAAGGGGAGGACCGCGGGAGTGAAAGCGAGAGCCGCTCGTCACCGTCGCCTTCGAAATCCCAGGGACGCAGCGGCAACTTTAGCAACAACAACAGCTTATCTCCCCCACGCAAGTTCGTGAGCACACGCGAGGCTCAAGCCTCGGAGGCTCACCAGGAGTTCCTCTTCGCTGCGCTATCAGATGCCCTGCAGCAACTCGATCGCTTGGAGTCGCTTGCGTCCATCGTGAACTCTTCGCCCTGCGGCTCCTCAAACAGCAATGACAGCGCTAGGAGCCCCAGCTTCCCTCCTGAAGCCGCGACAGTTGACGAACTACAGTCCATGCTGAGTGAGAACGCGTCGCTACATGGCGACGACGACCAGACAGACAATGGCAGCCATTTTGGAGGATACTAATAAAATGATTCGTTCATTCAGGGGGGCTCGTTCAATTCACGCTGTGCATTTTGCTGAACCGCGCACGCGCCTCCACGTACTCGGAGTACGCGTCGCGCTTGCGGTGGAAACCCGTGTCCTTGTCGCGGTTCATGGCCTTCATCTCGTCCGAGTACTCGAGCGAGGCCTGCACGGTGGACTTGGGTGGGGTCTTGTCGCGTGGGATGCCGTGCAGCACGCCGTCCATGTGCGAGCGCTTGGCCATGGGCACGCGTTTCACCACGGCCAGGGAGGCCGGCAGCTCGCGCCTTTGCAGCGTCAGTGCACAGGCATCGTCCTCCGGTGTTGTGTTGGCCTTTCGGCTTCCGTTTTCGTTGAGACCAGGCTTGGGCGGAGGACGCAGCGGCTGCATAGGCGACTTGGCGGCATTGGCGGCCGCTTGAAAGGCCTTGACCGAATCACGAGGCTCCGTGAGTACGAACGCGTTGGGCAGCGTCTTGGCGAAGGCGCCTTCGTGCTGAAGCACCTCCCGCGTGACCACCGCGGTGGTCTTCCTGCAAGACACACAATTACGTCAATGTCGATGAGTACCAAGTGGCCAGGGGGGAATGCGGCGATCAGCGAGGACGCACCAGTCACCCTTGTGGCCAAACGTCAGTGGATTGGTGAGTGCAATGGTCTCCTTAAGCGACGCTAGCTCGCGATCGAGCGCATCGCCATTGTTGCTGCCGTGTGCCATCTTCGTGGCGCGCCCGTCGGTCAGGAGCTATCGACGTGAGGGCCACGTCTGGCCGGCTTGATGCGGAAGCTGATGCTGGGGAGGGCTGGTCCTGCTATTTTTGACTGCCGTTCCATCCAACACACAACGCTACTAAGTAGGTGAACTCACAGTGTTTTCCCATGCAAAATACACCACACCGGACGCATTCGCCTGGCGGTTTGGTTGCTTCATATGCTGTGTCTCTACCTACGCTCCACAGTCGTCACGATGTCGTCCTACGACGGCTTCATCAATGTGCCGACTTGACTGACGACTCCCTCGACGTTTACACCAGTGGCTCCAAATCCATCTCCACCAGAGACGTCGGGTTCAGCAACTCAAAGTTGCGCAGCACCTCTGGGTGGAGCACACCGAACGAGCCGAGCTTGAGCGGCGCCTGGTCCTTACGGTAGAGCTTGATCTCGGCGCAGCGGCCTGAGAAGAACGTTGGCTCGGACGAGGCCTCGATCGTGTAGTATTCTGGAAGCGTCTTGACGACCTCTGGGTCCTCGAGCAGACAGCGCACGCCCAGCAACTGGAAGATGCGGTCGACGAGGCCGTGGATCACTTCGAAGCCGTCCGTGTGGCCCGTGTACGACGCGCAAATACGACGAACGTTACGCGCACCGACGTCCGTGTTGTTGTCGAGCACCACGACGTCCGAGATTTCGAAGAGCTTGAGACCCTCCTTCACCGACATGGACTTGTTGTTCTGGATCGTCTTGAGCACGCCTGGGATCATCGACGTGCGCACGACTTCAAACTCAATGGTCGCTGGGTTCGAGAGCACGACGGCCGAGTTGCCATCGTCCGTGCGGTTCAGGAACTTGAAGTTCTCGTCGTGGGAGCACAGACCGTGTGTGAGCAGCTCAATGTAACCAGCACGGCTGATCTCTTCACGCAGCAGGTCACCGAGCTTGTTCAGAGGCTGCGCAGCACCGATCGTCTGGGTCGACGGGATCGTGAGCGGGATGTTGTTGAAGCCGTACGCGATACCCACGTCCTCAATCACGTCCACAGCGTGGAGAATGTCCGAACGCGTTGGTGGCACATCAACGATGATGCGCTGCTTGTCCGTCGAGGCCTTGGCCGCGAGCTGCATCTTGTCACAGAGCTGGCAGATGCGGTCGATGTCCAAGTTGATCGGGTCGCGCTTGCCAAAGATCATCGAGTAGATGTCCTTGACGTTGGCCTCGACCTTGCGGTTGCTGAGGTTCGGCGTCTGCTCGCTCGGCGACGCGTCCGACTCGTACTTGATGTCCACTGGTTCGACCGTGAACGGCTGGGCACAGTACTCCGAGAACATGGCGATCATGGTGTTGAGCACGACGTGTCCCTTGGTGATGTCCGTGGCCGTGCACTCGATCAGCACGTTCTTGGTGTTGAGCGTGATCTTCGAGTGCTCGCCGTTGATGATCGGCGGCAGCGACAGCACGACGCCGTTCTTGTCCGTGATCACTGGGTACACCGGCGAGTCGTAGATGATGTCCGTGTACGGCTTGATGTGTTTCACGTCCACATTCGTGCGGTAGAAGTCCAGGAGCTCCTTGGCCTCGAACTCGCGCGACTGGCTCAACGGGATGAACTTGATGTCCTTCGGCGGCAGCGCCTATTCCATCAGTCCCACAAATACACAACGTCAGTGGTTATCATCGCCCTCATTCTTCCGTCATATACCACCGTACGTTGTAGGTGAACGGGCCCTCGATGGTGTCGAGGTCGTGCGTGCCGATGGCCACGAGCGTGCGGCGACGGCAAATGTTCTGGTGGAGCTTGTCCTGCAGGTCGATGAAGCTGTCGTAGCGCTCCTGCGTGAACTGGACGTTGCGCAGGATGGCCGACACCACGAACGGACGGATGAGCTTGGTGTCGGGCTTGACCGTGATCTGGTGCGCGAGTTTGCCGCCGGCGCGCGCCACGAGCTTGTACTGCGGCGGCGACTCCTTCTGCAGGAAGATGCGCAGCGCGCGCGCGATGCCCTCGACGCAGAGCAGGTCGTAGCGGTTGGCCGGCACGTCGATCTTGTACAGCACGGCATCCGACAGGGTCTCCGTCTTGTCGGTCTTGCCCTGCTCGCGCTGCTTGAGCGCGCGCTCGCTCGTGATGTCGTCCAGCTCGATGCCGAACTCGAAGCACAGGTGGTCGAACTCCTCGTCCGTGAAGGTCTGGCCCATGGCCGCGAACAGCTCGTCGCGCTTGACGCCCACAGTCGGCATGGTCGCTGTCTGTCTTTCTTTCTCGTGAAGTGCTTCCGAGGGTGGATTTCTTTGGTCACCAGATGCGAATGCGACCGGAGCTCCTGGAGAGAGAGAGTTCGTGTGGGGCGCAGCGCTCCAGGTTCCAGGTACTGAGATAACACACGCCAAATCAGCCTAGTTTATCTCAACTAGCCAATTTTACCGGGTTACGCAGACCGTAACCACCCCGATTTAGTGACATTGGTCGCTGAAGTGTTGCTCCATTGTCGTGAGCGGCTACGGACGACCAAGTGGCAACATGTTGCGGTCGATGCGCAATGCGTGGCGGCGAAAGAAAATCGACCGTGCGCGCGAAGCCAGCGTGGTGAGTTAATCAGAGATCTTGCACTCATAGCCGTGAAGGCGAGAGAGACTGACGACTTTAATTGATGGTGGTGTTAGGAACTCGAGGGCGTGATCGGAGAGCTGCGGCAGCTCGGCCACCGCACGACGCTGCAGGAGTTCCAGGACTCACCGATGGTCGCGCGCATCGAGACGGATCGCCAGTACTATAACTTGGGTACGATGATCTACAACAACGCAAATGAGAATCCGGAGGAGGTCCAGAAGGCGCTGTTCCTGTGGCGCAAGGCCATGAAAATGGGCAGCATCCCAGCCAAGTACAGCGTCGCCATGTGCCTCAAGAACGGCGTTGGTATGAAGGAGCGAGACACCAAGACCGCTGTCAAATTCTTCAGCGAGGTGAGCTGCTTTTTGTATCCTGCGAAGCTCAGATAGGCGGCGGCTACTGACCGATGCTGCGTACGTAGTTGGCGGAGACGGGTCACAAGTGGGGCATGTTCGGCTATGCCGACGCATTGAGCAAGGGAGAGGGAACACGCAAGGACCCACGCAAGGCCTTTGAGCTGTTCCTCAAGGCCGCACAGGCCGGTGTTCCTCCATCGCACTTGAATGTTGCCAACATGTACCTTTCTGGCACTGGCACGGCAAAGAACGAAGCGGAGGGCGTCAAGTGGCTACAGAAGGCTGCCGAGATGGGTGACCCCAAGGCCAAGTCAGAACTCGCAGAGCTGTATTTCCACAGCCGCGGCGTGGACAAAGACGTCAAGAAGGCAGTGGCGCTGTACCAGCAAGCCGCGGTGCGAGGTGTGCTCACAGCTCAGTTCAATCTGGGAGTGCTGTATTTGTCCGGAGATGGTGTTCCCCAAGACGCTCTTCAGGCTGAGGCATTGTTCCGTCGTGCTGCGGACAAGGGGTTCGTCATGGCTATGGTGAACCTGGCACAAATGTACCGCACGGGCTACGGCGAAGTGCCAAAGAACGTTGAGCTCGCCAAGAAGTGGCTCGAACTGGCTGCACCTCATGACGTCCACGCGAAGGAGTTCCTCGAAGAGCTCCAAGAGGAGGACATTACACCATCACACTAACATGGAGATCCGATCATGTGTAGTCAAAATTGCTGCTTTCCACTGCTGACTGCCTATTATTCTATTGTTTCGTGCCGCACTCGCGCTCACGACAGACCAGTCACGGACAGGAACGCCTGGATGGTGCATGCAACGCACACAATCGAGCTCAGCACGAAGATGATCCATGCGGTGAGGCGACGCTTGTCTGTGTGTGGTTTGTTCTTGCGAATCATGGCGTACGATACACACGGCAGCACGTACGAGATCAAGAGTCCGACGGTCGAGCCCATGATATTCCACACGACAGCCACGCCTGGCATGACCAGCGCCAGCGAAGTGGTGCTCGTCACGATAACGAGTGTCAGCAGCACGTGGAACGCGGTCGGGCTGAGGAACGGCACGTTGGCTCTTGCTGGGTTACGGGTCGCCGAGGGCGTCGTTAGCAAACGGAGCTCTTCGTTGGAAGCGTGCACTCGGAAAGACTGGATGAAGCCCCAGACGTAGTTGCCCAAGCGGATGGTGTTCAGACGGCATGGTTGGATGATCAGCGGCAAGCTCAGCATGATCGTGACGAGGAGACCGACGCGCCCAAGATTCACGAGCTGGTCGTCACGCTGAAAGTTGTTCAAGATGTCGTCTTGGACCCCGCCAGGCAGGCGGTATGCGAAGAAGTAGCCCGTAAACCCCACGATCATGTAGAAGACCCACGTGGAGAACATTGTGCAGCTCACGATGTTCTTGAGACGGCGACGTGTGGGCTTCTGGAGCTCGCGGTACACCGGTAAGACGTTGAAATGGCACAGGAACGACACACTGATAATCGGAAACGCGTACACGGGATCCTTCCAGTTGTCCGGGAACCACTTGATCGGGACATGTTCACGAATGAGCCCGGCATCTTGTGGTCGCGTGTGGCTCGCGCGCACTGTGATCGCAATCGCCAGGATGAGCACCGACAGCAGGCTGAAAATGGAAGTGAATCGCAGTGCGTCCATCGACTTGGCGAACAGGAACGGCGACACGGCGAGCAGACAGACGATCGTGAGGGCGTTCTGCTCCATGACTTCGAGTGTTCGACCGAACAGAAACTGCGCACCAAGCGAGCCCACCAGATCCTTGATCAGGATGGTGTACGCCACCATCGTGAGCAGCGTGAGAAGCACCAACAGCGTCACGGTGATCAAGCCAGCGCGCACACCCAGCGCCTTGCGCACGACTTCCTCATACGTCGTCGCGCTGCCTCGGCGGCTACAGCTCACGATCACGTACAGACTGAAGTTGGACGCAGCTGCCGAGAGCACCATGAATACGATCGCCAGCACGAGTCCGCACTTGTCGAACGCATAGGGCAGCGAGAGCACGCCACCGCCGATGATCGTGCTGACGAGATTGAAAATCGCCGAGCGCGCCGTCGCCGTGCGTTCCTTACTGCAAGCAGAAAGAGCCCATTATCAGCCAGCCAGTTCCGGTGTTGAACATGCGCAGCGCACAGTGGTATCGGCGCGAGAGAGGCAGAGAGCTGCTCACCTGTGGGGTCCGGGCGAGAAGTACTCGTGGCTGCCGCGGTTGCGCTCGTAGCGGTAGACGCCCGAATCGATCATGTTGTGGGAGGCCGCAGGCGCCGCCTGGGGCTCCGTGGCCACGTCTAGCTTCACGGCGTCGCTCTTGCTGCTCATGGTGGCTCTGGAGACGAAGAGCTCCAGGTGACTGATGACGTCGCGTCGCTTGGTGACGCGGAAGAGGAATTGGGAAATGGCACCACAAAAGTTCAAGAATGGAAAGGGGTTCCGGACTAAGTACGATTAACTTCCAGATTCATGACTCGCGATTGGGCAAACATAGGCCTCTATATGAAGTAGATACACATGATTGAGACCGTTCATTGGCTATAATATTCGTATCTCATCACTGTTTTGATTGGCTGAAAAAGTGGAAATCCGCAAGAAATTGCGGAGAAAGATCGAAAAGCTCCAGCCAGATCCTCGACGCGACGACCAAGATGGCGGTTGAAGCGGACGACGACGCCCGTGCTGGACGTGTGCTAGTGCCGCATGGAGAACGGTGGGCCGCTGCCTTTGGAATGGGTGATGGCGCTGTGCGTGCGAAGCTGCGAGCGCGGTATGCACTGCTCAAGGAGAAGCTCGTGTTCAAGATGGATGCGCAGGACATCACCGATCCGCTGAGCGCGTTTGCGGCCATGGAGCTTCCGGCAGACACGTCTAGAGAGAGCGAACATCAAGACGACCAAGCGCACGAGACGGACGCGAAGCGAGGCGGCCGACCGTGTTGGTCGCAGTTTTTCAGCGAGGAGAACTTGCTCCAGGAGATCAATACGGACCTCGACCGACTGTATCCGGCCGGAAATGAAGCCTTCTTCCAGAACGAACAGTACCTGAATGTGCTGCGTCAAGTGCTTTTCGTGTGGTGCAAGTTGCATCCGGATGTGTCGTATCGCCAGGGCATGCACGACGTCGCGGCCGTGGTCTTCTATGCGTTTCTGCTGGACCGTAAACCGAAACCTGCGACGTCGGATGGTGAGGAGAACACTGTGGAGCAGGAAAAACACGCTGATCTATTTGGAAGCCCAGTGATAGCACCACAAGCGACACCCGGTCACGAAGAAGAGACAACGCTGCCCCATGGAATCGAAGCTGACACGTTCCTCATCTTCGAGGCCATCATGATGTACCTGAAGCCTTTCTACGAGATCGTCAAGACGCCGTATCAAGAGAGCCGATCGTCTCGCACGCTGTCAAGTGAAGATGAGCCGCGACTCTTCTCCAGCTCAGAGAACGATGACCCCAATCAACTCTTTGCCGGTCCTACGATTGCTACGCCGACGGAGAGGACACGCAAGAAGCCTGCACTCCATCAGTTGTGCTACCACGTCCAGTATGAGCTACTCGAGCAGAAAGATCCGCAACTCTTCTACCACTTGCAGAACCTCGACATCGTGCCGGAAACGTACTGCCTTCGGTGGATTCGACTACTCTTTGCTCGGGAGTACACTTTTGAGGCGCTCTTGCACATCTGGGATGGGCTGATCCAAGACAGCAGTAGACCTGCGGTGGAGTATCCACGTGTCGCTGACCCGTTGCAGTGGCTGGAAAAGCTGCCAACGCTTACGGAACAAGATGAAGAAGCCAAATCGTGGGTCGGCTTTCCATTGCTTCGCTTTCTATGCGTTGCGAAGTTGCTGCAGATCTCCCCAGAGTTGCGTCGGGCAGATAATACGGGCTGCCTGCGACTGCTCATGCAGTCTTTCAGCGTGGAGAAAATTGAAAGCAACGCGCAGCATGAACGATCAGCAGTGGAGCTAGTCCGGTTCGCTCAAGTGCTGCAGAATCCCATGCTAGAGCAACGAGACGGCCCGCAAGGCCTCGATGTTGTCGAGTTTGCCTCAGGATCACTTGGTATTGTGCTCACAGCAGCGAAAAATCCGTTCGAAACACGGCTCGCCGTCAAAGACTTTGCACCCGACACATCCTCCACCGATGGCACTGGGCAAGCCAAAGCCAGTGGAAGAGTTCAAGTCGGAGACCTTCTCGAGTCAATCAACGGAGTCCCCATCATCGGTCTCACAACTGAAGAAGTGAAACGTCACATCCAGCTCGTCGCACGCCCGATATGCATCGGCTTTCGCCACTGCGCTGTCGTCGACGAACCCGGAAGCGGAAGTCAGATTCCACTGTCACTTCTATCTCCACGCGCAAATGGACCCGCGAGTGAGCCCCAGCCAGATATGTTGCTCCCCGTATTCTTGCCAGGCGAGCTGTGTTACGCGAACGTCGAGACAAGCCTTCAAAAGTTTTCTCTGCTACAAGATGGGTCGTGCCTCGCTCACTACATCAGCGGCAAGTTCTACATCACCAACTATCGATGTATCTTCACTCGACTGCTGAGCCCGTGCGACGTAGACTGGCAGGTCCCAGTCCTTTCCATTTCAACTGTTGATGGATCGGACACATCGATGCTTCCCGGAGCGTCAGCCATGGACCACGCGCAGGCTGTCCTTGGCTTCTCCCCGATGAGTGAAGACACCCAGTACAGCGTCACAATTCGTTGCAAAGATGCCCAAGTCGCGCGGCTGTCGTTCGCCAACCACTCCGACTACACGAAGCTCTACAAGTGCCTCACCTGTCTGGCCTTCCCAGTTACGCTGCTGGACGCATTCTGTTTTGCCTACTCACCGATAGTTGCACCATCCGAAGAAGTACCGTTCGATCTTCGACGTGAGTACCGACGAATTGGATTGCTCGACTTCCCTGATCGCTTGCGTTGCATCGACCAATCGCCTCGCTACGAGCTGTGTGACACATATCCGCAACATCTCATCGTGCCTGCCGATATGTCGGACGTGAAAATCAAGACTGCAGCAGCATTCCGCTCCCATAACCGCCTACCAGTTGTGTCGTGGGTCCATCGACAAAACGGCGCTACGATCAGCCGATCAGCACAGCCTCTCGTTGGTCTCAAGTCCAACCGGTCGTTTGAGGACGAGTTGCTCGTACGGCTACTGTGTTGCTCAGGCAATGTGAACGCCTTTGGGCGTTATGTGATCATGGATGCTCGCAGCCAACTAGCTGCTGTCGGAAACAAGGCCATGGGCAAGGGTACCGAGATTCCTGCCAACTACCGAGGGGCCAAGCTCGTGTTCATGAACATTGACAACATTCACACCATCCGCCAGAGTCTGCAATCGCTCACGTCGATATTCGAGCCTCGCAAAGGATCCAGTGAGAGCGACTCGTCTAGTTTCTACGGCAAGATCGAGAGTTCGGGTTGGCTCCGACACGTGCGGCTCATCCTCAAGTCCTCAGCTGAACTGGCGCAGTCGGTCCAGAGTGGCGTTTCCGTGCTCACCCACTGCAGTGATGGCTGGGACCGGACGTCGCAAATGGTTGCGCTCGCGGAGCTCATGTTGGACCCGTTCTACCGCACCATGCGAGGTTTCCAGATCCTGATTGAGAAAGAGTGGTGCGCGTTTGGCCACCAGTTCGCGGCGAGATGCGGCCATGCACGCAGCGACGCAAGCAATGACCAGCGCTCGCCCGTGTTTTTGCTGTGGCTCGACTGTGTCTGGCAGTTTGTGCGCCAGTTTCCGAGCGAGTGTGAGTTTGGGGAAAGCTTGCTACTGGCGCTAGCTGACCACGTCTTCTCGTGCAAGTACGGCACCTTCATGTTCGACTGTGAGCGCCAACGGTACGTCGTCAATACAAACATCAAGTGTGGCGCGAGAAAGTACAGCCACTGACAACCGCTCGTTTGCCTCTTTGTCAACAGGAAAGAGTTTTTCGCCAAGCACCGCGTGAACTCGATGTGGAGCGACATCAACAGCCACAGCGAGCGCTTTACGAACCCGATGTACGCGCCGACTGCAGAAATTCAGTTTCTGGTCCCCAGTACGCTATCCAAGAACATCAAGTACGTGCTTAGCCTCCGTCCCTCGCAGCCCTTGGAACTGACAGCTATTCTCTGGTGTTTCTGTAGGCTTTGGAAGGCCTACTTCTGCCGCTGGGACCCAACGTTTCTCCCGCCCGTAGCAGCACGGCAGTTCTACTGAACTGGAATCTCCCTGCTCGTCATCTCATGTCGTCTTGCAGTCGTAGCCAATGATCTTCAACCATACCTGTGTTACTTGATACGACCACGATGCCAGCATACAAAATCCCAGTACAATATCATATCATACAACGCATGAGACACAGTACGCCCTTAATTCCACTTCGCTTCCGTTCCCTTTCACACTTTTCCTGGAAGATTAGAGCGTCCAGTGAATAAGCGCGGCGTGAAAAATGGAACCGTCGGCCGCGCAGACGCGCCGACGCGACGTAGGGTACGGTACCAGTACTGAACCACCGAGCGACGATAGAGAGTGAGGGAGAGAGAGGGAGAGAGAGGAGTGAGTAGCCTTGGCCGTGAGAGTGGCGTGTCATTTGAGTGCCGACCCCATGGACGTCGAGTGTTACAAGCGGCAGCAAAGCGGCGGCCCGCCGGCCTCGCGAAAGCGGCCGTTTGCCATCATTCCGAATGAGTTCGTCGTGCCTGCGCGCGTGCAGGTGCAGCGCATGATGCCCGTGTGGATGGCCAAGATGCGGTGGCTCGTGCTGCGCGGCTCCAAGTCGCCCATTCTGGCAGTGTACCGCCATGTGTCGACTTTCATCATGCACGAAAATCCTCTGCGAGTGATGCTTCTGGATGGGGATACAACAGTCCATGCGGCTGGAGAGAAGGGCATGATCATCGTGAGCTCACGCGTCCGTCGAAATGACACATGGGCCATGGGCTTCGAGTCCAGTGCCCAGCGGAAGCGTATGTACGAGCTCGTCAAGATGTGGATCGAGCTCAGCGTCTTCCTGCAGAGCCTCACGCGGTTTGTGAGCATCGCCAAGAGCCAATGCTCGGTGGTGTATCGGTGTCAAGACCGTCACGACGCACAGCGCGTGTACGCGCTCAAGCGAGTGAACCGCGTCCAGTGCTGGAACGAAGTCGAAGTCACCGAGAAGCTCGCCAACATCGAGGCCATCCAGCCGTATGTCGCTCGCTACGTCTTCATGTACGAAGACAGCAAGGACAACTCGGTGTCGATCGCTATGAAGTACTACCAGGGCGGATCGCTCGCAGATCGCATCCGAGAGTTCGGCGCACTACCAGAGAACGTCGCACGCACGGTCATGTCATCGCTGTGCGTCGTGTTGCTACTGTTGCACCAGAACGGCGTCCTCCACTTGGACGTCAAGGCTTCTAACATCCTGTTTGACGGCGAGTTCTCGCGCAGCTTCCGCAACTTGAAGCTCGTGGATTTTGGAAGCAGTATGATGCACTCTCAAGCGCGTCACAGCGACGACAAACAGCAAAACCATCAGAAGATGTCGGGCACTTACGGTTGCATGGCCCCTGAACGGTTTGATGGTCGGTATGGCCCTGAGGCCGATGTGTACGGCGCCGGGGTGGTGCTGTATCACATGGTCACGGGCGAGATGCCGTTCATTGGCACGGACAGCTACCAAGTCATGGCCAAGAACATGAATGGCACCGTGGCCTTCAGTCATCCACGCTGGCGCCGTGTATCCAAGCAACTCAAGCAGCTCGCCGAGCGGATGCTTGAGAAAGACCCCGAGAAGCGCATTACGCTGCCCGAGATCCTTAAGCTCCCCTGGCTCTTCCAGACCCATTCAAAGCACGACGTACTGTCAATTGAGAACGCGTCACCGCCATTCTCAGCACACCTGACGCAGAGCGATCCGTTCGCGTTCTTCGCTTGAAGCAGTGCCTCCATCCAGCAGCTCACATATTGGTAGCCATCCACTTCAACGGGATGGCTGCGAAATTCCCAAATGACTCGCTCTAATTGGCTGAAATACAAAATGAGTCGATCTAGTTTAATCCAATCACACACGCCTTGAAGTGAGGTGGTCCAAAGGTCCAGACATGATCTGGCCTGACACATTTTGCCAGCCAGAAAATCCGAGATTTATAGACCGACGCGGGATTGTTGGCGCCTTTTATAGTCTTCTTGGTGACGGTGCCGTAGCTTCTCACTGGAAGAAGTCGACAGTTGGACGGAAGCAAGCGACGATGCGATTGGCGCGGCGCATGACGGCATCTGCGGGCGGAGAATGCACAGCGGAGCGCGCCACCTGCGGCGACGACATCGTGGACAGCGAGGCCGTGACGGTCGTGGCGGCGACGCGGCTCGCGTGCGCTGAGAGCAGCGCGTTCCACACGGTGTCGACGTCCACGCCGACGGAGAAACGGCTCGCGCGCGTGCGCTTCCGAGGCCACAATGGGTCGCGCGCCGTCGTGCCACTGCCACCGAGGGGTGTCCAGCGGCTGCAGCAGCTGGAGCGACTGAATGGCGACGCGTGGAGCAGCGTGAGTGCCAAGAGCAATCAGGACGAGCTCGAAGACGAACACTTCTGGAGCGATGCGGATAGCACGCGGCTGTCTACGCAGCAGGATACCAAGCGCGACGAGCAGCGCGCTGGCGAGGATACACCCACGCGGCTTGCGCGGCGAGACGCGTCATGGTCCCGTGCCAGTAGTCAAGGCTCGAGCCTCGCGTTCAGTGTGGAGCGCACCCGAGTGGCGTCGGGTGCTGGTGGCAATGTACGCGAAGATGTGGTGTCGCGAATTGCGACGCTCAAAGTGCTGCTGGACGAAGGCTTTCTCACGCCGCAGGAGTATGAACGGTGGGTCTGTGTGCTGTTTTTTACGGTCAAAAATGGATATTTGACGGTAGGTGTATGTGTGATAACGCAGTCGCAAGCGCGCTATCGTGGACGAACTCACGTTTGCATCCAACCAGTCGTCGCAACGCAGAAGTGAACTGCGAACTGACCCACGCAACTCCATCACCCCTCGCAACGGTACGCTAGCTGTGTATAGTTGTATCATCTTGATTCATTCTAACAACTTTTTGATGACAGGCATGCCTCTGGTCGTCCCGCACGTTCCAGACTTCCGTAATATCCCTCCTGAAGTCGCGACCAAGCACGTATTTGACTACGATACGCGACAGTGGAGCACTTCCCAAGTATACGTCTCGTTGGATGAAACACCATTCAGCAAGGGCAGCCTGCGGGTCGTGTACCACCTGCAAGACCTGAACGAGCTCCACTTCGACGGCAGCTACGTCGCCAAGGTCGCCATCGATCCAGATGAGGACCCGCAGACGTACTTCCGCGACATTGAGCTCCAGGCCCACTGTGCCTCCTATGCCGATCTGTACAACTCGTATCATCCGCCTAAGCGTGTCGAGTTCCTCCAAGCATGGGTCCTCGAACTCTCGGAACGGTGCGTGTCCGCCCTTTCTGGCAATGTGAATTCCTGTGAATACTAACAAAAATACTGTGATTGACCAGGGCGGGAGTTCTGTGCGCCGTCGAGGAGTACATTGTTGGTGACTACCGCAAGCACAACAACAACTTCGGCAGTGTGAGCGATGACGAGCGGAACACCCCGCAGGCATTCTCCCACTTCACGTATGAGGCTTCCAACCACGAGCTTCTCGCCGTCGACATTCAGGGTGTTGGCGATAAGTACACGGATCCGCAGATCCACACCTTGAACGGGTACGACTTCGGCAAAGGCAACCTTGGCGTGCTCGGATTCCAGAAATTCCTCTCCTCGCACCGGTGCAACTCAATCTGCCGGTACCTGAAGCTGCCGCCGGTGAACCCGAAGGACCGCCATGCCGACCGTGGCACGCTGCCGATGCAGGAGCTCATGAACCGGGACCGCGTGCGTCCGACTAGCTTCGATTCGAAACACTACTACGAGCACGCCCCAATGCTGCAGAAGTACGTGAGCCACTGTCGTGAGCTTGAAGATCGGCACCAACAACGTCGTGCCCGTGACAAGGCGAGTCGCAACTGGGGTGATGCGCCGCTCTGCTCGCGGTTGCCTGTGTGTGGATGTTCCATTCAGTAGTGGACGTTGCTTTGATTTTTTGTATGTGGCGTGATATTTCCAAGTACTTCAAGAGGTCGTAAATTCCGTAACAAGTTTCTATTCTTCAAACAAACTCAACACGGACGCGTGCAGCGAGTCAGCGAAAGTCTCGAGTGAGAACAGATCACGCGCTCGCTTCTTGCCCTTGGCCCCCATCGCAGCGACGCGATCAGCGTTACCACAGACCTTCGCCATCGCCTTGGCGAATGAGTCGGCCTCCACTTCACACAAAAATCCAGTCTCGCCATCGAGAATCGACTCGAGCGGCCCGCCACTGGCCACAGCAATCACTGGTGTGCCGCACGTCATCGCCTCCACTGGAACGATACCAAAGTGTTCCTTGTCTGGCGTGTAGATGATAGCAGCCGATGCCGAGAGCAGCTCCTTCTTCATCAAGTCCGACACGGACGTGCGAAACTCGACGTGCTTGCCCAGATCATACTTCGCGACCTCCGTCTGGAGCTCCTTGAGGTGCTCGATGTTCTCAGTGTTGTTCGGATCGTAGCCGCCGGCGACAATGAGCTTCGTCTTCTCGAACACATCGGCCGCCACGAGGTTCTTCAGCTTGGCGAGCGCGTGGATCGCCAGCGCGACGTTCTTCTTCCGCTCGAAACGGTTCAGCGACACGAACTGGTGCAGATCACGAGGCGTAGAGGTCTTGAAGCGCTCAAACACACCGACATCGACTGGTGGGTACAGGATACCGAGCTCACGCTGCTGGAGGCGCTGGAACGACTGCTGGAACACGGAGCGCGTGAACTTGCTGTTGACGACGACGACGTCCGAGCACGCCGTCGTGACTTCCTCCAGCGTATCCAACGGAACTCTGTACAACGCCTTGAGCTTGGAACCAGACTTGATAACGAGAAGCTTGTCCGGGTAGTGGCCGTAGAAGAGCACGGGCTTGCCCAGGAAGCGCAGGAAGGGGATCGAAATGGAGAGCTGGTCCACGAAAAACGCGTCGATCTCCTCCGAGTGCACGAAGGCAATGATGAAAGTCGCGAATAGGATGCGCAGGATCGCGCAGAAGGCGTACAGCTTGCCGAAAATGGTCTTGGGCAGCCAGTCGCCGTACACGCGGATGCACTTGGCCAGCGGGCCGTCGCCGCGCGTCTCCTCGAAGCAGTGCGAGATATCGTGGTGGGCCGTGAAGATGGTCACCTGCACGCCCTTCTTCTGCAGCGCAATGGCGGCGTTCACAACCAGGTTCTCCGCGCCGCCAATGCCGAAGTCCGGGTGCAGGAAGCCCACACGCAGCGGCTTCTTCGGCTCGTCGTCTGGTAGTCGCATGGCCCGCAACTCCGCGGAGGACAGCGTGAGGCCCTTCCAGAACACGTAGATTACGCGCATGATGAGGAAAAGTATCGGCAGCGCCACCGTCATCCCTACGGCGCGTGCGCTGCTGGCCAACACAGGCAGTGCCTCCTGGATGAAGGTGTCCATGTTGGTCTTGAGGAAGCAAGTTGCCAAGTGGCAAGGTGAGCCGTGAGGACGGTGATTACAGCCAATCATCGACCACATTCATTATTTTCAGCCAATGAGAACACGTCGGATGTGAGACTGTCAGTGTGGTTGCAAGTTGTGCCTTTTGCATGACTGATTGGAGACGCAATGGAAGCCTGACAGTGATCTGTTGCTGGTGCTGTTGCTGTTGCTATTGATTGCGATCGTTGGGTGGCATCGACTACTAAGTGGTGAGGATCAGCGGTGTGTCGCGACCAACGGGATCACGGAGTGACGCCGGTCTCGTATACCTGCAGCAGCGCGTCATCGCCGCCCGACACGAGGCGACTGCCCGTGGAGTTGTACGACACGCTCCACACCTACGCGGGTTGCATAATTGATGAGACTATGCGGGGGACGACATGCGATCGAGATTGCTGCCAGCGTACCTGGTCGGTGTGAGTATCAAACGTGGACAGACAACGGCGACTGCCGATGTCCCAGATCTTGACGCGGCGGTCAGCACCACTGCAGCAGGGAAGGCGATGCGTTAGCATGTACACTTGAATAGCACCAGACGTAGCAAGAGATTCAGATCCGTACCCGGTGGCGAAATGGCGTCCATCAGGCGAGCAGGCGACGCTCAGGACCCACGATATGTGGCCCGACAAGGTCGCAACGGCGTTCTGCTGCGCGCTGTACACATGAAACGACCATTAGGCGGATCGGATAACGGTAAAGGCTTATGAAGCCGTGGCGAGGCAACGTACACATCGTAGACGTTGATGTGCATGTCATCGGAGGCCGCGTAGAGCTTGCCGTCGGGCGAGTACGAGATCGAACGAACTGGCTTGGTTCGGTCTGTGCAGAGGCAGCAAGTCGTGGGTCTTTGCAGGCTCAAAACCAGCGGACGGAGTTTTTCATACCTTCATACTTGTGAACCAGGTCGCCCGTCTCGAGGTCGTACACGCCGACAAACCCATCGAAGCCGCCGCACGCCACGTGCTTGCCATCCGGGGACTACAGCACCGCACATTGGAAAGGTCAGACTCAGAACCCACTGCCCACCTACTACCCCAACTGCACACGTACGTAGGCAACACTGAGCACGAACTTGGCCTGCGTGGCGATCTCCTGCGTAATCTTCTCGCTCTCGAGGTCGACGACGTTGATCTTTCCCTGCTGGCTACCGGTCACGACCTTGGTTTCGTCTGGACTGTACCCGATCTGCCAGAGTTCACCGGCGCCAGTGTCGATCGTCTTCTCGACGGAGCCATCGGCGAGGTTGAGCACACGGATCTGGCAGTCCAGCGAGCTGGTCACGGCGTGAGTGCCGGCCTTGTTGCCCACGACGGAGATGGTGCCGAGCACGTGGCCAGGGTACTGGTGCGAGACGCTGATCGAGTCCTTCGTCACCTCCCTACAGTTCACGCGCGAGCCACATACGCTTAGCGAATCCCATACTGACTGCCTACTCATCGGCAGAGGCGGTGGGCACGCACCAGGACTTGGCGACTTCGTCCACGGAGCCCGACAGGATCTTGTCATTGGAGGTCCAGAACGTGCTCCAGATACCGTCGCTGTGCGCATTCGGGAACTGGATCGACGCGCGGTGCTGTGTTTTACATGGAGAGCATGGTTAGAGATGATTGGTAGGCATGGGGCCTTCGTGATGGAGCGCGGCGACGTACACTTGCCCGTGCCATTTTGCTGTTGGTGGTTACGCTGTGCCTAAAACGCACTTAATGGATGCGTACTTCGTGGCATGATCGTACCTAGTCGAACTTCGAGCAGTCTTTCTTGGGCGAAGATGGAGATCGCGCTCAACAGCGGTGGGAATGGAGATGGAGATTGTCGAAGTAGACACGAAATGGCATCATTTGCGCTCGTGTGGAAATATTCAGGACAGACGTATGCGAGCTCGTCAGCTAGGGTAGCTGTTGAGGCACTTGGCAGAGGAGACTTGAGACCTTGGTGTTGTTGGAGACTTGAAGATTGGAGGCAAATTGTGGTGATATTGTTTGAGGGTTTTCTTTCGCTATCCTAGACATGCAGTCCTACACCT
Organism: Pythium sukuiense; assembly: GCA_023334995.1. NCBI lineage: Eukaryota > Oomycota > Peronosporomycetes > Pythiales > Pythiaceae > Pythium > Pythium sukuiense. Next base: position 278 of record JAADVL010000068.1, on the reverse strand, counting down.
CCGTTCTTGTTGGCTCTCTAGGGCGCCCCCTTGAGAGTACATGCATGATGCTGGACCCAGAGTCCACATCTTCGATATGCGTTCACATGCACGTGGGCTCAGCTGCCACTGAAGCCACACTTCGCTTGACCCGCGGCTTACGCCGCCGCAGCAGCGATCCACTCCCAGTCAATCATGACAGGCACGTTCTCGATGCCCGGCGTCGACGTGCGCGTGAGACCAGTTGCCACCAAACGACGTCGATACAATCCAGTGCGAGGTGGTTGCGTATCCACCTG
>JAADVL010000679.1:0-17310 GCA_023334995.1 Pythium sukuiense | reverse complement strand
TGTTTTGGGTGGTACATAATTCCTATTTCTGGAGGTCAATTTGGAGCCGACGGCAAGATGGTATATTTTCCACATTTTTGAAATGTTTGGTATAATTTGCCCAATTAAGTTCAAAAAAGGTATAATATCCCTAGAGACCCTTTCGGAATTGCAAAATGAGTGCTGGTTGGAAATTTTTGGCTCAAGAGGTACATTTCCTTAAGTTTTTGGCGCGGACTGTATAAAAACGCGAATATATTTTTGTAATTATTCAAAACTCGGATTCCCTGTTCTTCTTCATGGCCGCGCAGTCCACTCCAGCCTCGAGAAAGTACACCCACATGAGCTGCTCGATCTCGGTCCGCACGCAGCAGTGGAACACCTTGCGTTCGGCCGTCTCAAACGAAAGTCGTAGCGTGGCCGCTCTTCTTCTCCTTCTCGACCTTGACTGACGCCACGTTCATGCAGCCCTTGAGGTGGTCGAGGTTTTGCGCGTCCACCTTGTGTTCGTAGTACTACAGGTTGTTGTCTTCCAGCGTGAAGAAGCGCACCTTCCAGATGCGCACAAGGTAGCCACGCTTGGTCTCGTAGCCCTCCCACTCAACGACGGGCAGGTCCAGCGACTCGACCACCGTGTCCTCGCCCAGCATGGTGCCGTTCGAGAGGCTGTTGGTAGAGTCCATGCGTCCCGGACCACGCTGGCTGCCGCTGTTACCACGACGCATCGAGTTGAAAAGCGAGTGCTTACGCGCCCTTGCTGGGCGTGCTGCTGCCTCCGCACGGCGAGTAACCCGAGTTGTGGCGTGGCGCGGCGCTGCTGTCGTTGGGCGAGCCGCTGCCGTTCAGCTTGGCAGAGAATGCGTTGTCAAATGTCGTCAAGAGGCTGCATGATATGCGTCTGAAGCAGATGAGTGAGGCCGGCGCGTGTGCCAAACGCGAGTTGGAGCAACAGCTCAAGCTGCACACGGCTCAAAAGCACGCGCAGGAGGCGTATTTGTTGCCGCGGAAGACGCCGAAAACTGTGACGGCGTTCCAGATCACGAAGCCAGCATTGCTCTTGTTGTCTTTGCTCGTCGGCGCGCTTCCTTCGCCTGATATGTTGTCTATCGGCCGCTTCTGTAGGTTGTTTGGGCTTGAGCGGACCCCACATCTCCTCGGATCGCCAAGATCTATACACACCATCTCGCTGACGATCAGCGCTCGTGTCAAAAGCGCGTGGGAGAATGGAGAGAGCAAGCCGCCCACTGCTCGCGGACCTTCGTTCCTTATCACTGGTGTTTTACGGTCTCTGCTGGTGGCGTCACTGGTGCATGAAGCACACCTCGCACGCCGTCCGTCGTGTTGTTCATGCAAAGGAAAGCGAAAAGACAACAACGCGTACTAGTAGGTAGAAAGCGCATCTTCAGTATCATGTGGTTCATACAAGAACTCCTTAATCGCTAGCGAAGCCCTGGCGAAGAGTGGTGGCGTCCGACACCATCTGCTGCAAAAGCTCGCGATGCTCCCGGCCCATCTCGCGCTCCAACGCCAGGATGTTCTGAGCGAGCTGTGCAGATCGCTCCATCGACGCTGCGACAGACGATCTGTACATCTCAAGCAATAGGTCTTCGGCTGGGTCCCGGGCACGAAGCGTTGGCATTGGCCACGAGGACACCGCCGACAGACTGCGTGGAAGCACGGAACGAGGCGAATGTCGCCAACCTCGTCATTGGCCCCGTCGGAGAAAGCCCTCGCGGTTTCTTGGCCTCCCTGACGTCGCTGGCCTCGCGTCGTCGTTTGACGGCTCGCTTGCTGCCGTGTGCGGGCGAGTCCGACTCGATGAAAATCTCGCTGGGTGCAGTGGTGCTGCAGCGGGAGGCTCTGGCTGCCTGCGCGATGCATCGCGCGGCCTGAGTTGCTGGGTTGACGTCATTTTCGCACCCGCGAGCTGCGTCTGCATCGATCTCCTGCAGGAGTCGCCGCGTCTCCTCGTCCAAACCGTGGCTATCTTTCAATGCTCTCTGCAACGGCCGGAACTTGCGCTCGGCGTCGAAGATTCGCCACTGCGGACCTCTAAGCGAGGCGCTCACTTCATCCCATGCGATCCGCACGGAGATCCCCTTCTTCGCGTACGGCTTCCCCGTCAGAAGCGCGTGGTTCTCCGGCGCGGCCTTACTTGCTATGCGCGCCGAGCTGCGGGTTGGCATCGTTCGTTTTTTCGTTTGTGAGGAAGTGGAGCGGCAGCTTTAGATGTGGCTGTTGATGCCACGTTGAAGTTGGGCCACTGCACACAGATATTGTGTGGACCACATAGACGCGGACACTTGGTCTAAGTATGCCCACATCTCTCGTCAACTGTCGCTGTCGGAACAGGGATCCCCAACAAGCCCGCTCCTCCTTTGCCTACAGTGTGCTGTCACGAATAGTATTGACAGCAACAGCACGTGGGAGAATGGAGAAAGCAAGCCGCCTACTGAGTGCGGGCATTAAATACATCTTCTCGTCGCGTGGGCTGTCCTTATCACTGGTCTTTTGCCTTCACGGTCTCTGCTGGTGTGGTCGCTGGCGCATGAAGCACGCCTCGCACGTAGTCCGTCGAGTTGTACAAGCCACTGGCGAGGTCTCTCGACGTACGCCACGTCATGCCAGCCACCGACAGGCCAAGTCCCCACCAAGACCGCGCTGCTTCCTCCGTAGGGGTCTTCGACCGTGGAGACGACGCCTGTTCTGCTGCCAACGCCGCCTCGGTCTCCACTATCACGCTGCTGCTCACGCCGCTGAGTGGCGTGAGCGTCTCCGTTGTATCCACCGAGCCATTTACCGCCATCTCCACCTCTGCATGACGAGAAGTGCGTCTCCGATTTGCCTGACGCCGGCGACTCTCGATCTGGATCCGCGTCTACATCAATCAAAGTCTCACCGTGAATCACTCAGCCCTCCAGGTCTCCTCATGCATCAATCAGTCGATCCTACCTTGGCGATGGCGAGTCCCGTGAGCGTGCCGCAGGCCATGCCAGGCAGCACCATGAGGAAGCCCACGAGCGGCTGCGCGAACGCCACGAACACCATCAGACCGCCGAGCCAGCCAACGACGGCACCGACGCAGCCACAGAACAGCGAGAGATACAGCAGTCGACTGCAGGCCGCGGCCTCCCAGTCTCGAGCGTCCTGCGTGCGCCGCAGTTGCTCCTCGGCGTGGAAGCGGAGCCGCTCGGCGTTCAGCGCACGCCTCTCAACCGTACGCTCCACGACATCGCGGTGTTGCTGCAGCTGTCGCTGGAGCTCCTTCGTGACGGCGATGGCGGCGTCGCGCTGCGCGATCAGCTCGTCCTCCATCGTGTGAAGTAGTGTAGGAAGGAGCCTGTCGACCGGAGAGATCTCGAGTGATGCGAGCTGCGGGGATGACGCACGTTGGCGTGGCCCGAACGACCGGCGAGGTACCTGAGACTGTGTGGGTCACATACGATAGTAGTAGTGTGGACCACATTATCTGTTTTCGAGAAAGTACACCACCACGTGGTGTTGTACTTTCTCGCGAGGACGGCTCGAAACGCCGTGGCTGGACTAACTTACTTATGACGCAGCGACCGAGCCACTGGGCAGTCGGACTCAAGGCGTGGGCGGTTTGATTGTGTCGGCTATAGAAAAGTGAAGACAAACCTGTGGCGACCAGATCATCGAAGCCTTCTCGGTCAGATGTGGGCAGTGCGACTCGGTGGTTCACGCGCCAAGGAACTGGCCCAACGCGTAATACATATCATCTCGGTACCCGAAGAAGCCCAAGGCCGGGAATGAAGTCGCTAAGCCTCGCACTCGATGTGTGGGACGCCATCCAAGTCGAACTGCAAGGCCAATACTCGCTCGAGCGCTTCCAGGCCTTGCGGCAGTATCAGCTACACCACCCAAGTAAGCTTCGCGCGATCGGGATTCTTCTGCTCACACCGATACCATGCGTCTTGGTACACATTGGCATGGACGCGCTGCCTCTGGTGCCGCCAAGCGAAGGTTTGTTCAAGCTGAACTTCGTGTTTTGGCTCCGTATCTTCGTGATCGTGTGGATGGTTCCGTTCAGCCTCACGTACCAGTTTTGTACGGTGGCGCCAACGCTGCCCATGTCGACTCGGCGGTTGTGGATCATATCGGCCACGATCGGGCTAGCCATGTGTATCGTGGCGTTGCTGTTGATACTGGCGATTGGCTTCCCCGTTCCCTTCGCGAACCAGGTCACGACTGGCCCATTTCTCGGCTTGTTCGGTGGCGCGCTATGGTACTCCTGGAAGAACGAGCCACCTGAGTCGATTCTGTTCCCTGTCATGAAGCTTTTCTTCAAAAACTGCGTGAGCCGAGCGACGTATCATCTCGAAGATCTTTCTCCGACGGTCATCACCTTCACAGTCGATGTGTTCCACGCGCTGTTCGTGTCATTGACCATGCAACAAGCTGCGTCAATGGGCTCCAATATGGATGGTCTTGGTCGTCGTCGACGCGATTGAGGTCGGCATCGCGTACTTTGAGACCACGCGTGCCCTTCAGCGCGTCTATTCAGCCGCGAGTCGCCTTTCGAATCTTTCAAGCCACCATTTTTCACACGACAAAACCAGCTCCATCGTTCGGCTCAAAGTGTCAGCGTTGGACTTCACAATCTACTTATTGGAGACCAACCCAACCGTCTTGGATCACCCGAGCATCGCTCTTCCGCGTTGGATCCGAGACCACGGACGCCAGAAGCTGGATGTCCTCCTGAAAAGTTGCTGGCGACGAACCACAGTCCGTCCGGAGAGTGTGATGCCAAACCCACCGCTCACTATCTCTTCAATGGCGCGAATCATCAATCAGTTACCAAGAAAACGAGTGGACCTCGTGGCGGAGTGTGAACAAACCGTATTGAAGCTCATGTACATGATCGAGTTCAACATGCTGGTCGAGTTCGCCGAAGTCATGCTTGCGATCTTCTACGGTACGCGGCTCTTCTTTCGCGAGAGCTTTCAGACACTGACGACCCTTTTTGCATTGCAGCTGTATACGTTGCGGTGATCTCTTTCCTACCCAACCGTGTTTTCTACACACAACTCAGCCATCTATCGAGAACACAATTGCGAGCCACGGCCGGCAATCTACGCTTCGTTTGAGCTACTGTCGTTCATCGTGTTTAGTGTGATCATCGACCTCACAGTCAAACAGTTTTCATCGCTTCGGCAGCTCGCGTTCGCACTCGAATCCAACAAGAGGCTCATCCTAGCCATCTTGGTGCCGTGGGTGTATCTGACCGTGGCGCTGCCACTCGAGCATTTTGGTGCGTATTCTGTGGCACAATTTCACATGAGCGTACTCAGAGCTAACTCTCAACTTTTAGGAGCGGACTATACCTTCCAGTTCAAGTGGCTGCATCAAAATTCGACTTCGACCTAGTTGCCACGCCAAAGCCTCACTGCCTGGAGCCTTCGCGGCGGCCTTAAAGATGTTTTACCAACTTAGTTGAGATTCTGCTAGCCTAGGCTAGCCATGTACATCCATCTACTTCGCCCATCGTAACTCAGTTCAAAAGATCGTCTCCTTGGTGGGAAATTGCATGATTCGATGGTGGAAACTCGTTAGATGGCGCTGCTTGGCAGAGCCACTCGAAACGAAACGTGTAGTCGGAGCCTAAGATTCACGCGAGAGAAGATTTATCTGAGACGCTCACCTCCCCATATTCCACAGCGTACGGCCCCTTACCAAAATGCTCAAGAGAGAGCTGGACGCTCAAGAAGACCCACGCCACGACGAGCGCCTGGATGAGCTTCTCCAATGCGAATTCGAGCTGGCGAAGTATTTGATTTTGCGGTCGACGAAGACGCAAAAGATCACAAGCGACAGGAGCTCCAAGATGGCGAAGATGCCAACACGGCTGGCAGTGACTCGTAGCTCCGAGGCTGAAAGGTGGCTTAGTTGAGTGTAGAATCGGCGGTTCGGCAAGTAGGATGAGATCGTCATGTGGACAGCTACGTACAAAACGCTGATCAGACTCAAAGCTAGCCCACAGCATCGCAACTTGCGAAGAGGGACTGTTAAGCTGGCCGTTCGGGAGGGATCCTTGAGTGTGCGTCTTCTCCGGAATCGGTGTGATCCTCACTATAGCCGCATGTCGGCTTTCACTGAAATCTTCAACAGTGCAGCCTGCGTATCGATGCCTAAGGTGCCGTGGCAGCGCGATCTCCGCACGATATCGGGCAAACTCGTGTGTCTTCAGAAGACACCTTGCGTACTCGATAACGGAGACCTTGAGTCGGATCTCCGAGGCCGAGTAGTGGCGTCGATCCGTCGCAGTCGTCGTCTTCTTTTCCTCGTCGACGAGCGTGTGGATGTGTGTTAAAACCTTCGAAATCACCGTGTACGCGATACAGTTCATGAGCACATCAAGCATGAGGCACAACCACGTTCGCGTTGTTTGAGGAAGCTTGCTGCGGTGTGAGCGACACAAACAGCGAATGGTACATATCGATGCTGAAGATGACGATGGTTGGTGAGAGATCTTCGAGATGGAACGTCGCCCAGCTCACGCAGTTCTTGAAAACCATCTTTATGAAGGGCAGCAAGCCAGGGTAGGACCGAAGGGTTGATAGTGTTCAAACGCAAGTTAAGTAACCAATATACCTCATCATCATCATCGAGGTTGAAACCGATGTACGTCTGCAGCATCACTACTTGCGTGATCAAGACGAAAACGTACCGCTTGAGACCTTCACGCGTTGCCGTGTTGGTGCGTAAGATATCCTTCCACGAGAGCCACAGTGCGAACGCCAGTATCATGAGGAATGGACAAGCCTGGAATTCGATGCCGAATGGAAGCGGGAAGCCGACAAGAAGCACGAAAGCGTAGCCTTGAGCACATACAAAGGCAGCACATATGACGATGGAAATGATCCACAGACGGCGCTTCGACATGTGCACGTTAGGATCAACGATGCAGAACTGAAGCGTGAGTGCGAGCGGTATGATCCAGCCGAGAACGAAGATCCGAAGCCAGTACACGTAGCCCTGCTTATCGAGGCCCTCGCTCGTCGGAACCAGAGGCAGTGCATCGATGCAAACGACCAGCAAGATGCACGGCAAAGCCGTGAGAAGAGCGATGATCAGCTCACGAAGCTTGCTTATGTAGCGAGCTTCGTACTGGAGTAGCGCCTCGAAGCGAGCGATGGAATACTGGCCGTGGAGCTCGACTTGGACCGAATCCCACAATCGATTAGCTCGTTCGGGCGACGGCGCACATGGCATCGTAGAAAAAAGGACTGTGAACTACGTTGACAGGTCTCGACTCAGTCGAACATGCCACTATTAACTTAAAAGTATTTTTGGAGTTGGGCCTGAGGAAAACTCTCGCAAGAGTCTGTGTGGAGACCATTGAGTTGTTGCCTGGGGGAACGTGGCTACCGCTCTTTTCTCCAGTAGCCCAGCAAACTCCCCACTACCCGAACGTTATTACCCGCCAAGAAGACAGAGGTTTGCCTTGCACACAGACGTATTCAATCCACTGATGTACCGGTACACGGTTGAAGTCTGACCGCCAATACCGGTATTTGGTCTCCGATACCGGTAATGGGTACTCGTGATTACGGGATTGATGAGTACGGCAAGTGACCCATTCCAGAGGGCTCATCAAGTGTGCACACGTCGCAGACACCCGTCGCACTTGGCGCCCTTTGCGTCGTAAACTCTGGATTCCAGATTCTGGAGGTCACTACGGGAGACTCGAGTCTCCACAACTGAGCTCATTCTCCAACAATCTTCTTCTCTCTCAAGCCTCCTCCTTCTCCTCCAACTCTCCACCATGGCCGACGTCGCCGTTGCTCCTGTCGCTGAGGCGTTGCCGAAGCTGTACGTGTACGAAAACTGCCCATTCTGTGTGCGCACGCGTGCCGTCTTCGGTCTCAAGAATGTCGACCACACGCTCGTGTTCGTGGCCAGCCACGACGAGGCTACGCCCATTGGACTTGTTGGCGCCAAGCAGACGCCGATCATCGAGCTTCCGTCGGGCAAGGCCTTCCCGGAAAGCGGTGACATCATGCGCTACGTGGACGAAAACTACGGTGATGAAATCATCCTCAAGGAGGCGTCGGGTCGTGAGGACCTCAAGACCTGGAACGGCAAGGCCATGAAAGATATCCTGGGTCTTGTGTTCCCACGCTCGGTCAAGGCGCCGTTCCCAGAGTTCGCCAGCAAGAAGTCGCGTGCCTACTTCCAGACGGCCAAGGAGAAGTTCCTCGGCTCGTTCGACGAGCTGACGGCCAAGTCGCCAGAGCTCATCGCCAAGGTGAACGCGCATCTTCAGGAGCTGGACGGACTCGTGTACTCGGACCGCCTCGTGAACGAGTCGGGACTCAGCTACGACGACCTTGCGATCTTCTCGACGCTGCGTGGCTTGACCCTCGTCAAGGGCCTCGAGTGGCCAGCGAAGCTGCGCGCCTTTGCTGAGTACTACGCCGAGGCCGGCGACGTGGCTCTTCTTGACCGCATGGCTCTTTAAGTCGGCAGTATCGCTGTGTATCCCACATGCTTAGGCTCTGTGGAGACTACATAACCAATAATAACACGTTAAAAACGATAAACCTCGACTAGTTTTGTGCCTCGTTTTGGCGGCTTCAGCGAATTGTCGTCCCATCCTTGTCGCTCTGCCACACTGATCGATTTCTTCGAGTGATATCTGGGCGATCCGGACGGACTTTGTTTGGTGGTAGGTAGTAGTGATGGCGACGATGGGAGTGCAGGTAGAGGAGACCTCGTCCCGAAAACCCGGCAAATCGAGACACTGCTTGCCTTGCACGCTGTACCGCACCAGACTGATAGCCAATCCACTGTTGAAGTGTTATCGACCATTGATTACGGGATTGATAAGGTCAACTGACCCATTCCAGAGAGCTCATCAACTGTGCACACGTCGCAGATGACCGTGGCACTTGGCAACCCTCGGCATCGTTAACTCTCGGGGCCACCGCGGGAGATCGACAAGTCTAGGCGGGAAGCGAAGGACGGAGTAGAGGTATACGAACACAATATCCAAGTGATTGAGCTCCACGAGAAAGCACGACGAGAAGCAGGCGAAAGAATGCGGACAAGCACGGAAGAAGTCATCTGAAAATACTATTAGTAGTTTTGTAGCAAGCGTTTCGGTGCTGTTCGCTGAAGAGCATTTTGCTTTTGCCTAGGAGAGGACGTGGTGACGGCTCTTTTTGATCGTCGGTCTCCAGGAGCCTAGCGGGCAGCCCAGGTACCGGTACTGTCTCTCTCTATGTAGATACCGGTGTTGGCTGGTGCGGCGATGGTTGAACGAGCGCTCCGGTCCTTAATGTCAGCAATTCTGACATAATCGGTTTTGACAGGTGTTGCTGTGCTCCTTCTCAGTCAAGCCCCCCCCTCCAACTCTCCACCATGGCCGAAGTCATTGCTGCCCCTGTCGCCGAGGCCCTGCCGAAGCTCTACGTGCACGACAGCTGCCCATTTTGCGCACGCACACGTGTCGTCTTCGGGCTCAAGAACGTCGACCACACGCTCGTGTTCGTGGCCAGCCACGATAAGGCCACGCTCACTGGACTCGTTGGTAAGAAGACGACACCGGTCCTCGAGCTTCCGTCGGGCAAGGCCTTCCCGGAAAGCGGTGACATCGTGCGCTACGTGGACGAGAACTACGGTGACAAGGTGATCCTGAAGGAGGCGTCGGGCTGTGAGGACCTCCAGGCTTGGAACGCGAAAGCGATGAAAGACATGCTTGGTCTTATTGTCCCACGCTCGGTCAAGGCGCCGTTCCCAGAGTTCGCCAACAAGAAGTCGCGTGAGTACTCGCACACCTACAAGCAGAAGTTGTTCGGCTCGTTCGACGAGCTCACGGCCAAGTCGCCGGAGTTCATCGTGAGTATGAACGCACACCTGCAGGAGCTGGACGGACTCGTGTACTCGGACCGCCTCGTGAACGAGTCGGATCTCAGCTCCGACGACATCGCGATCTTCTCGACGCTGCATGGCTTGACCCTCGTCAAGGGCCTCGAGTGGCCAGCGAAGCTGCGTGCCTTTGCTGAGTACTACGCCGAGGCCGACGACGTGGCTCTGCTTGACTGCATGGCGCTGTAAGCGAAATGAAGCGTATCACTGAGTATCCCACATGCCCCGGCGCAGTAGATACTTCACCAACTGCATAACCAAATACCACGTACCAAACACTCGCTAGTGGCTATTTTTGATGATCGTCTGAAGAGTGCTTTCCCACTAACAGTCGAACGGCCACACTGGGCGATGGCTTCGAGTGATAGTGCGGCGATCAGGTCGCTGAACGCGGACTTTGTTCGCAAAGGCATCGTTGCGAGTAGTGATGGTGACGATGGTAGTGCCAGTAAAGGAGACCTTGACCCAAAGATCCGGCAACTCGTCGAGTCTCTCAAGGGCTCCTGCAAGACGGCTGGTACACGGGACTTATCGGAGATCACCTCGGCGATCCAGATCTGGAAAGAGCGGTCTCTCCATCATACATTGCAGACGCTAGATCAGGCGGACAGTGAAGAACTGAGCAGAGGTATGCAGCCAGGCCATGAACGTCATATCCAAGAGATTGAGCTCCACGAGAAAGCAGGGCGAGAGGTGAAAGAAGCGGTTCATCGAGTCGTCGACGGCATTGTGGTCTCCGTTATCCGGGACATTGAGAGCTTTACCGTCAAGCTCATCCCGATCATTCGAGAGATCATGAAACCCGAGCTGGAGGATGAGCTCGTGAGGGAGCGCATGATCACCGAGCGATTGATTCTTGAGCGACAACGACTGATGCAAGACAAGGTCTCACTCGAAGAAGCAAACACGCAGCTCACGCAGCGGGTTCAGGCACTGGAAGATGCTCCAGACGGCGGTGGAGATGCGATTCTGTGCCGTAAATTACGTCAGCAAGTCACACAACTCACGCAAAAACAACGTGAAATGGACGTCAAGATGGCTCAGATGGAGATCGATCATGAGAAATGGAGATTTGAGATGGTAAAAATGCAGACGGAGATGGAGACGCAGTACAAAACCCTTGCCATGACACGAGCAATGCACGAGAAGGAGACGAAGCAGCTCGTCGATCTCATTCACACCAAATCGGACGAGTTTGGTCAAGTGAAACGGGCGACAGCTGTGGCTATCGGCTCGAGAAGACTGTCAGGAGACAGTGACTCCACGATACACAGTATCACAATCCACGATGTGAACTCGGGCCGTAATATCTGCTACCAGAGCCCTCAGAAACCAGGAAAAATTGCCACTTCGAAGAACCCACGACCAATTCTCGCGACGATTCCGTCCCCAGCTTCTCCCGCGAAGTCTTCTCGCCCTCAATCTGGGATTCCGTCGCCTTCACCCAACAAAAAGCGCTCTGTTTCAACTGCAGTCCACTCGAGTAACAACTCGTGCGACGTGTCAAGCTCCATTGTGGTGGATGCGGTTCATCCTCCGATGCCAAGCCCAAACGGAAGAGTCTCTCGGCCATTTACCACTTAAAATTGTTGTGCGTTGGATGATATTGCTACGTTGGTTGATCTTGTGCGAGAGGAATCTGCACATTCTTCTGGACTGACCCTCTTCGCTCCTGGAAAAACGTATTTCTGAGCCGCTCTTCGATCGGCGTCGTCGCAGGGCGACCACCACCTTCGCTACCGTCCGAGTACGCATTAAAATTCATGCTGTTCTTGCGGCGCAAAGGCGCAAGGCTTCGACTCAGTGGCTGCGAAGGCTTCGTTCCGCTGGGATCGACTGGTCCTAAGCCGCCTCGCTGACGCTGAGGCATCGGTGATGTCGAGATTGCTCGTCTCCCCATGGCATTCTTGGCGAAAGCCAACTGCCGCTCCCTGTCACGCTGCAGGCCGGCCCATTTCTCACGGCGTGTGGTCGCAAACGCATTCAACGTGCTCACAAACTCCTCTTGGAACTGATCGGAGGCGATAATCGGCGTACTGAGACCTTGCGTCAGGTACTGGTTCTCAACGAGCTGGTGCTTGCGCTGCCGCTGCTGCGACTTCTTTTGTTCTCCCAGCCGTAAATGGTCAGCATACTCCCGCGCTGCCATCGAAAACTGCGCTTTCTTCTTCGTACTTAGCACGGGGCCTTGAGGCTCGCCGTCGACAGCATTTTCAGGGCTTGGTGTCAACAATGCTAGCGTTGCTGGTGTAGTTTTCGGCCTCAATCCTGTGGCCTCACCACCAGTTACAGAAGATATTCCCTCACGCCTCGACAGGACTCTTGCGGCTCGTTTCAGCACGCGCTGCTCGCGTTCTTTACCGTAGATATACTCCGCCAGCTCAACCCGTAGCGTCATGAGCTCTTGTTCTGCCTCGTGGAGTCGCTCTGTAACCAGCAGAAGCTCGCCCAATACTGCTGTGTGCTGTTTCTGTAGTTTTACCTTCTCCCCCAACGTGAAATTACGCTTGGAATCCGAGATCGCCGCTGCGATCTCGGCTTGCTGCCACATTTGCGTGATCTCGTTCTGCTTGTTGACACTCTGCTGCATGGATTCGAGCACTTCATCTCGATGGGCAAAAGCTACTTGGAGCTCCCGATGGGCTTCGTCCTTCAGATAATCCGAGCGGGCCTTTTCCACGGCAGTTGCTCGAAACTTCTCCGTCGTATCCGTTAACTGCGAAAGAAGATCTAGTTTGTCTTGAGCGAGAGTATCCCGCTGCTTCTGAGCTTCCTGGAGCTGCTGCTGTGTTGTGAGATGTGCGCTTCTCTCCTCCTCGTGGCGTTTGTGGAGACCGTGGAACTCGTCCAGAAGATCCTCATACTGGCGTTTCTTGTCTTGCAACTGGGTAGTGAGCTGTGCATTCTGGAGCTTCAGATCCTCGACTCGGATCTGGAGCTGGCCCATCTTCTCCTCCCAAACGCTTCGCCCTCCTCTCAAGCGGATGATCTCTGCTACTGACGAGTGGCCCCAGTGGATCGCGAGGTCCAAGCCCGTGCACCCTGCGGCATTCTTCGTCTTCATACTCGCCCCCGCATTGAGCAGCACCTTTACAAGCGGCATACGCCCCCAGAAACTCGCTAGATGCAGCAGTGTCTGGCCTCCTGCGTCGAAATGGTCCACGTCGACCCCATCCGCAGTTAGGAGCTCCTGGAAGCGGTCCACATTGTTGTCAAAGATTGCGTCTCGAAGTAAATCATAGTGGCTCTCCGGTACGGGCGGTGCCATGGCACACTAGTACATGCACTGCAACTGAGACAAGCTCCAGGGACGGCGCTGTGATGCAGCGTCTTGCGTCTCATGTCGAGGTCTAGGATCCGCTTGACCCGATAAGACTCGGAGTCTACTTTGGACCAATCATATCCATCATTGCAGATTAGTCCAACCAATCATATTGCTCCATTTGGGAAAGGCCGCATCTAAAAGTAGAACACCTGCCCTTTCCGGACTCGGTTTCTCCTTGACACAACTGACAAACCAACCCGATCGTGCGTACCAACCGCAACGGAAAGCAGCTACCTGGAACGTCCCGCGTAAGGCATCTCTCACGACACGCCTCCCGTCAGTTTGTGCGGTGTCTTTCGCGTTGGAAATGATGGACGAAGACAGCGACAACGTCGTCGACGGCTTCGCCAACCGGCTCAAGTTCGAGTTCGAAGAACGCGGCTCCAACGGCGATGAGATTGATGGCGACCAGGACTGGTTCGTAAACGACGAGCGCTCGCCTTCACCCACGAAGAGTGACCGCGGCGTGCGAGATAGTAGCAACGCCAGTGCCGCGGTCTCAGCGGGAGCTGCTGGCACGAGCTCACCGACGAAAGGCACACAGTTGAAGCCGACCGGTGGAAGTGCCGGAAAGGACGCTGCAGCAGGAAAGACGTTAGCTAAAGCGGGGCCACCGATGAAGAAATCCAACAGCGCGCCTACGGTGGACTCGGACGTGGGCGACGACTACGCTTATGGAGGCTGCAAGACGTCGTTCCTGCATTACTATCCACCAGCGATGGGTATTCTGGTCATGGAAGTTGGCACCAGTGATGAAGCAGCGAGCGAGAAGCGATACGGCACCAAGTACCTCAAGTTCTACCTGCCACAAGTGCACGATTCGCAGAGCGAGTTCTGTCTGTACGCCCGGAAGCGAGTCAACAAGAGCAAGTACCGCTTCAGTTTGACCGAATACGCGACCACCAAGTGGAACAGCAACCCGTTCTACAGCGGCAAAGTGACTATGACGGCTGCTGGCCAGAGCCGCAAGTTCAAGCTCGCAGTGCCCAAGAACGCAGCCCGCGTGCAGTTCGACATCGACCAGGAAGCCCGCAAGCAGGAGCTGATCGTGCGTTTGAATACGCAGAGCAAGGGCTTCAACCTGTTTCGAGGCCGCTCTTCGTCCGAGGAATCTGGCTCCGAGTTCCGCTCGCTGGTACAGAAGTTCATCAACCCCGTTGTGGATGTGCGCTGTCCGAGATCCAACGACACGCTGCTCAAGCTCGAAAAAGAAGGCGTACGTCTCACAAATATGGCCTGCCTACAACAGCATTGCACAGCAAGGAAACTGACTGATGTATATGGCGAGCAGGACGTCGGCTACGAGAAGTATATTATCACGTACGCGCGCCCGCTCTCGCTGTTTGTCAGGTGCGCTGCTGTGAAAGGATACTACGCTCCTACTCGAGGGCTAACCTGAGCGTTTCTCTATCATGCAGCTGCTGCATCGCCGTCGGCGTTGAAGCCCACCTTCTCGACTGATTCCTCAATGACAGTCGTCCCACTACGTTCTTCTAAACTACCTTATACACAACGTCATCAACACTCCCCTACTCTCATAAAGTCTATTGGAGCTGTTTAATCAAATCGCGCAACAATCGTTCTTTGCTGCAGCAGTCGGTGGACGCGCAGCCTGGACTAGTGTCAACGCACCACTCGTCATCGAACGCTGTCCGAAGGGAGCTTGTGGGGGCTGCTGCTTCTTGAGTGGAGAAGGAAGCAACTGCTGCTGGATGTCGAAATTCCGCAGAATCGACACCGCTGTATGAGAGAATACCTTCATAACGAGCACATATCAGCCACTACACTGTGAAAGCAGCGACGAGGAGTCCTGTAGGCGTACCTGCTCGACGTTTGCAGCAGTCTTGGCCGAGGCCTCGATGAAATAGAGTCCATTGGCCTTTGCCCACGCGCGCCCTTCAGCTTCCGTAACTTGGCGCTCTCTGTTCATATTCCACGCATGAGTACGAGTTCCCATCTCAAGTGGAGAGCGTGCAGTGGCTTTGACATACCGATCAGCGATGTCGCTCTTCATCCCGACAACCATGATCTCGATATTCTCATTCTGGCAGTTCTGATTGCACTCCTGGAGCCATCGGCCCAAGTGCTGGAAGCTCTCTCGACGGCCAATGTCGTACACTAGCAGTGCGCCATCGGCACCGCGGTAGTACGACCTTGTGATGGACAGGAAGGTCTCCTGTCCGGCCGTGTCCCAGATCTCCAGCTTCACTTTGCGGCCATCAATGTCGATGAGCTTCGCGCCAAACTCCACGCCGATCGTAAGGTCGTGCACAGGCTGGAAGTGTTGCTCGGTGAACTGCAGCAGCAGGGAGGACTTGCCGACTTCCGAGTCGCCGATGATGATGTACTTGAGCGTCACGAAGACCATGGTCTCTGCAGAGAAACAAGTGAGACTCTCGAAGGCTGGTAGCGCCGCTTCTAGTGCCGTTGAGCGTGCTGCTGCCGAGCTTGGGGCTTCTTTTTCTGCAGCAATTGTTGCCAAAATAGCGTCGTTTCAAGTGCAATTTCGAGTCGGAACTTGTAGCTACTGGGTACGGTCTCACTTAGCTTCCCAAACATCAATGTGGCACACAGGAGGTCTAGTTACGCTCCGTGGTCGAACAGAACGCCGTAGACATGGAGCCGCCCAAGCCTGCCGCTATCTCAGAGATAGCGTTCCTGAAGGCCTGTCGATCCGGAGACCTCGCTCTCGTTCAACAGTATCTTGCCCAGCCGGGTGTGAACCGACTGGTGCTCGCATTAGAGCATGCTCTCACTGCCCAACAAACATCAAAGAGGCCTCCAGGACGATGATGGCTGCGAGTCACGCTCTGTGGTTCAGTGGCAGCCACAGCGAAGGAGGAGACGCTTTCCGCGTCATGGTTGTCAACGGCCAAGCCGAACTTTTGCAGTGGTTCTTCTCATCCGAGTTCCCGCAAACCATCCCTAGAACGCTCCAAGTCGTGTTCTCGCGACTTGCAAATCAAGTGGTGATCCGAGCCAACTGGGAGGTGGTCGAGATGCTGCTGAACTCGTGAGTGTTTCGCGTCGCGATGGAGCCAGCCACTCAGCAATGGATCTTGTCCTCGCTCTACAGAGATGTCTTCTCCCAAGGCCTGCCGGTGGACGTGCTCACTGCTCATGGCGCCAGCGAGATTCTTGAAGACCCCTGCAGTTGAAGGCGTCTGCATTCAAGGAGGCGGTGCAAATCCTCAGCTGACGCTCGGACTGTACCTCCGAGCACCATCGTTGGTTTCGTGTGCAAGCGGTCTGGTCCGAAGCGTGATCAGTCCGTTGACGCGCCAACCTGGGGTGTATCTAGCCGAAATTGGTGTCTCCGCTCCGTAGACACAGTCAGCTCTAGGCGGATGATTGGGAGCCCCTCTCTTCGTTTTTTTTACTGTAGCATCACGCCTCTCCCACAATACAAACCAGAATAGGACTATAATAGTTCTTGAGTTGCAGTGTTGACCAGAGCTCAACGATCCGTTCCGGGTGATCACTGATCGCCATCACTTCCCTCTAACTTCCCGCTGCACTGCATGCAGCTCAGTCGCCATCTACCCATGTTCCTTGCCAAGCACAGCATTTGAAGGAGGTACTTCCAGACTCTGCCATCAGGGTGATCCCCCAGTGAGCCACAGATCTAGAACTGCACGGCGATCTCGATGTGCTGCTTCTATCGGAGATCGTGCCGAAGGGAGCTTCACACGGTTCACCGTGTACAGTACTGTACACCAGAACGACAACCGTTGCTGGTGGAGGGAGGTTGCGGCGTAGGTGAAGGTGAGAAGTGAGCCGCTGGGCTTTGCGTAAAGTCCTCACACGCGCCAAGTGGGTTCGTTTTTGTGTGTTTGGTGGGATTTCCTTGAACTGATTAGGATCCGATCCGACCTCACATAGCCGAGCCACGTGTATCAACTCGATGGAACAATGGCGAGATTGGCGGGTGCAATTCTACATACAGTACCGTGAATACCAAGAACGGAACGAGGAGGAGCCTGAGTAGGGCGTGCAGGCACATTTTCTCGCATTTGTCTGTCGGTCACACATGCAAAGCTTTGGAGTACGTACTGTATCTTCTTGTCGATCATGCAGCTCGCGTGGTGAACAGACCATAGCATGGCACTGGATGA
>JAADVL010000678.1:0-17312 GCA_023334995.1 Pythium sukuiense | reverse complement strand
TGCCTTCCTTCGCCTGTGAGATCGTCGGCGCTGTCGAAGCGGCGCTGGGCATCCCAATCCACCGGCCGTTTCAACTGGACCTAGAATAAGGGGCTGATTGTCTGGATTATTGTACTAGAGTAGGACGAAGGTAGTAATTACGAGAATGGACAACGTGGAGGAGATTGAGGGTAACGAATCAGTTCAGACTGGTAAACTACAAAGTTGAATCTCGCTCCTCATCCTCTGTTCTCGTCTGTGATTGGCGGACCACAGGGTTCCGAGTTTGCAGGAGAATTCCATAATTACCAATTTAGCCACTCTATCCGCATAGTACCAAATCACGGTCGGAAATTGGTAATATACCAACCCAGACCAGATTCGATTTGTATCTCAAATGAATCTAAGCATTGAATCTTTGCTGGGTGAGGTTTCGACTGAGCAGCTCCGTTGCTGTTGACGACGCAGATGTGTATGCATGGGCGCCATTAGTGGCTCATGGATTGTCGCGGCACTTGAACGCTGCGTGCATGCAGGCGCCTCTGCAGCTCATTCCTGAATACACCCCCACACCGCAAGACCCCACAGCCTTCGACCACCAGCGATGAAATTTGGCAAGCGCATGCGCAGCCTCGCTACGGCTGGCTGGGAGCGCGACTACGTCGACTACAAGCAGCTCAAGAAGACCATCCGCACGCTCAGCGAGCAGCTCCAGGAGCTCACTCAGCGCCATGCCGATGGCCAAGATGCTGGCGATGCCTTCGCGCCAAACACTGTCTTCCAGCGCGAACTGGAACGCGAGATGGCGCGTGTGAACGCTGCCCACGCGAGAATCTACAGCGAGCTCTTCGACCGAGAGCTGCGTGTGCTGAGGGACTCGCTGGGCAACCGCTGGGTGCTCAGTGCCGCTCAGGCGCGCTCGCTGTTGATCGGCGCGATCGAATTGTCGGAAAAGATCGACGCGTTCCGGAGATTCATCCTGCTCAACAGCCTCGCGATCGTCAAGATCACCAAGAAGTTCGACAAGACGTTCCCGCAGCACGAGCTGCGCCACGTCGTAATGGAAGAGATGCTCAAGACGCAGCCATTCTATGACGGCGCGTCGATGGACAAGCTGTGCACAGCCACTGGCCAGCTCACGGACCGCGTGATGCTGTGCTTGCTGCCCGATGGCAACTTTCGCATCAGCGACCACAAGGTGTCGTGTCCGATCTGTCTGCAGAGCGAAGTCAAGAGCGCCATCACGCTCTCCTGCAAGCACACGTTCTGTTGGACGTGTCTCTCCAAGGCCGCCGAGCACCGCTTCCATTCCTGCCCCCTGTGCCGGAAAGAACAGTCCATCGACCCGCGTGACTACGCCGTCGACGGACTGCTCATGCGCTTCAAGCGCGCCTATGCATTCGTCGAAGACGCCCTAGACCGCGCGCCTTTTGCTGCTAGTAGAATGCGTCCCATTCTGGTCGAGGGCTTCGACGTCGTGAACACACACCTCAGTGACGTCGAGGCAAAGTACGCCGCACTCTCGCCACGGCCGTCGCTTGTGGCCGCTGGAGCGGGACAGCGCTTCTCACAGCCAGACTGTGAGCCGAAGCAGGAGAAGCTCTCAGCGCCGCTCGCCTCGCCCACTTCTGCCACCTCCACGACCGAGTGCAGTGAGCCAGTTACTCTGTTCACCAAGGGCGACGCAGTCGAAGTTCACTACAACGGCGAGTGGTACCCGGGCTTGGTTCTCCACGAGAACGACGTGGACGCCACGAGCTACTCGGTGATTTGGTGGATGCAGGACCAGTCTCAACGCTTCGGCCAGCGCATGCCACGCCATTTGCTTCGAGAACCAGTCTTCCCAGAGCAACACCCAAGCCAGTCGGTGCTTCTGGGCGCCGCAGCAGACGTGTGGAAGACAGCAACTGAGTGGGCGCTAGCACCTCTGCGTCGCCTGAGGTCGCTGTCCCAAGTATCAGAGACCACCAGCGTCCAGGGAAACTCCTCTGCCGCGTGATGATCACTGAGGCAACTTATCTATTCCACTATCTATCCAACACTACAATGAAGAATTTGAATTTTGTCTGTCAAACACACATCTTTCTTGGTAATCTAGATCAGTACAGCATGTATTATGGATGTTTGCGGCCGCGTTGACACGCCGCAGACGCTACTAAACCCTGTGTCTTCACTTCTCTCCTGTCTGCCTGTCGCCTTTCACATCAACACGGACGCAAGTGGCTCTTCAGTCGGCATTTACTCGGTCTTGTCCTTCTCGCCGCCGCCAATCGCACCAGCGACTGCCGCCTTGAGCACCACAATGAACGGCTTGAGCACATCGAACATAACCTTGCCGGTCGTGAACGCGATCAGGATCATAAACACGAAGATCGCCCAGTACAAGTTGGTCAGCGTCGTGCTCACGTGCCTACAAGCAAAGATCATCAAGTCAGCATGGAGCGAAACACAAAGAAAGCACGCAGCTAAGGTGAGGATACGTACTTGCAGTCGTAGAGCGGCACGTCGTAACCGATGTTTTCGTAGCAGAACAGGTCCTGCGTGATGCGGAAAAACAACAGCGAGAAGGCGATCACGCCAGGCACGAGGTAGAACTCGAGGTACTTGTACGGGTCGCGCTCGGCGTTCACTTCCGTGTAACGGGCCTGCTCCTTTTCGATCTCGTCCACGAGACGTTGACGGAAGTTGAGGATCTGGCTGCGGCGGCCCATCTTGGCGCCGGCGTCAAAGATCGTGACAGCTCCTTCAAAGCACAGCTCGTGGTGCGCAGCGAGCTCCTTCGGCGCGACGTACTTGCACTTGGGGCCGACGACCTTCTCCATCTCCTTCTTGTACGCGCTGAGCGCCTTGTCCTTCATGTTCGTGTTATTGGCCTCGGCCGTGGCCTCCAGGAGCGTCTTGGCCTCTGGGAAAATGGTCGCCTCGCGGAACAACGCGGCGTACGTCTTGATGTAAGTGAGCAGCTCGCGCGAGTTGAGCGGCATACCGTGGATCTTCTTGGCCACGAGATGCTTCGGGTCGAAGATGTCATCCAGGTAGTTGGTGAGAAGCTCCAAGAAGCGGTTGTCGATCGCCGACACCGAGCCATCATACTCACGCTCCGTGACCTCGTGGCCTGGGTGAGGCAGCAGGAAACACTGCAGGTGCTCGAAGCACGAGTTGATTTGCTCACGCGTGTTGGCCAGATCCGACTGCTTACGGGACGAAAGCAGCTCCTTCATGTACTGCTTCATGTCATCGCGCTTCTCCTTCAGCGTCTGCTTGCGCGAAAAGTCCTGCCAGTCGCGCACCAAGAAGTCCAGACGCTGGAACGGACGTGGCAGCGAGTCCTCCTCGTCTTCGTCGTTGTCCGTTTCGTCCTTGTCCTCGCCACTCTTGGCCGAGACGCTCGAGCTGGACTTGGTCAGGCTCTTGGACGAGACCGATGACGCCTGCTTGGCAAGCGCGGGGATCGAGCTGCTGTCGCCACCGCCAAACAGCGCCATACTAAATGATACAGAGTGTCAGTCTAGTGAGACTTGTCGAAAGTCGCATGGGGAACAAACGCACCGTCCGTATTCGGTGAACAGCGCCAAGTGCTGCAAGTTGTCCTCCTGCACGCGCTTGTCGACGTTGTAGATCTGGTACGAGCTCAGCAGCGTGCTCAGACCAAAGATACTCGCCGTGAGCATCTGCGAGGTCTCGGAATCGAACATGCCCTGCGTGTCAATCAAAAACACCGCAATATCTTCGCCCGTCTGGCTCTTACGGATGAACGGCGTCTCCCACATCCAGATACCCGTGGTGTTACGCTTGCGACCGGCACGCCACGAGAAGCCCTTCTCGCCGTGGGTCTGTTCCTGGTTCGAGTTGCCTTCAAGCTTGGCCTCGCCCGAGCCTTCGAGACCGGCGTATGCCCACTGCTTCCAATCCTCCGAGTCGGTGGGCACGCCCGTGGCGACGTCCACCAAGCGCGAGGTGCTGCCGTAGCGCAGGTAGCGCAGGAACAGATCCAGCACGAACGACTTGCCCGTGCGGAAGGCGCCAACGACCGAGATGATCGCGACCTTCATGTCCTCCGGCACCTTCGCGAAGATCTCCTCCAGTGCCTGCGCGTCCAGCTCAAAGTTCGTGCCTTCCTCATTAATGCTCACAATCTGCCGCAGTCAGTCAGTTCGTCAGTTCCTCGTCGTCATCTTATTCCTGCGTAGCTCTTCGTACCTGGCGGGCCTTGGCCACGGAGTCAGGCGCCAGCGACGGCGTGGGCGTGAGCACCTTGGCGGGAGCCGTCGCGTTGGCAGCGGGGATCGTCGTGGAGTCCGACATGGTGATGCAATTGGCGTGTAGCTTTCTCTTCTCTGGGAGGAGGGGACTTTGGAGCTGCTCATCTCAGGAGCTCTATCATAGACGCATGAAACAGGCGGTACAGGCGTGAGACGGCTAAGTACGAAATAGGTTCAACCCCACATCCCATTCTAAGTACGATTGTTAGGTTCAGTGTCACTACTTGGAGGGAGAGTAACCCCGTGCTTGGGTTCGCAAACCAGGGTTACCTTTTGCTTTCGATGCGACGACCGCACGTGCGTCACCATCACCAGGACAAAATCTCACTGTGACGGATGGAGCCGTTGGTCTCTCAAGAAAATGCTGCTGCTCACAGTCAACTCGTTGCGATGACAAGCCAGCGTCGGGGTCTCCGCTTCTCTGCTACTCTATGCGTGTTTGCTGCAACATGTGGTCAGATGATCGGCGGCGTCCGCTGGCCTTGGCATCCAAATGGCGGCCACCAGTTGGAAGCGAGGAAGGCTCCTCGGCAATGCCCGCGATCACCAGATCACCAGAAGGGTCGCAGGGGTGAGTCAGAGGTTGAGTTTGAGATCTCCAATCATGTCCGTGGATGGCGTGGCGCTCTCCGCACTCTAATACTGTACTGTATCTTCGACGATCCGTCGTCGAAGGTTCACGCGTAGTACACCTCTATCCGCACGCAACGAATCCAAAGCGGTCTCATTCCATGCATCCATCAAGTGAGACCCAGGGACGACGAAGACTAGAAGAAGAAGCGAGCGAGAGGGGACATCCACAATGAGAACTGCAAGTTGATGAGCGTGGCGTTGTGGTGAGTGAGTGATGGGAGATGGGCACAGTGATCATGATCAGGAGGAATAGATCCGGACCGGCTGGTCTTTTCGACCAATCAAACGAATTATAGCTGCTCATCAGCCAATCAGATCGCGTCGGCAGAGGTAACCGAACAACGCCAGTCCGAGGGTACGGTAGTGTACCCAGGGTTACAGCCGGTGCAGGAGGTCTGCCCGACCACCGGTGCCAGGCTCATTGATCAGATCGCATCGTAACGAACGCGCCATCTCCACGCCGATCTCTGCGTGCATCCGCCTACAGACCAACGCGCCGCCACCGCCGTTGCTATCGCCGTACGCCCCACGACCCCACCGTGTGAACTCCCGCTGTATCCATTTCGCCGCGTCCTCTGAGCTGCTCGCCGGACCGGTATCTTGAAAACTTCGACTGTGATCCCGACGTCTCAGCGTGCTCTCCGCTACGCTATTTCCGCTCCTCCGTCGTACATATCCAACGGACAAACACGCGCCAGTAGCGCAGCTTGCAGCCACCCAGTCCGCCGCTGATTGGAGTTTTATTAAAGCGTCGTCCGCCTCTTGAGCTCGCCCACAGCGCCCCTGCCGATTGTCTTAGCAGAGCCACGCCGACGCCATTCATTCCCCCAAATCCCCACAAGACACAATGGCGTACTCTCGACCGTCTCGCCTCACGCAGCTCTCGCTGTGCGTGCTGCTGCTGCTCGCTGTCTCCTGCGTTTGCACGACCACGGCGTCGTTCATCCGCGCACGCCGCTTGACGCAGGAAGAAGTGAGCGAAGAGCTCGTCAAGCTCATCAACGAGCGACGACGACAGGATAACAAGGCGCCCGTGTGCACGAACCTGTAAGTGACACGTGCTTATCCGCACTGCACATTGCGTTGTATGGCCTAGGATATGATCGCTCACATTCCTGCTGTCTTTCTCAGGAAACTGACTAGTGCGTCCCGCATCATGGCCGACGATATGGCCGAGACCGACTACTTCGGCGGCACGGGCGACGACACTTCGAGCCCTGCGGAGCGTGTGAGCGGCCAGCGGTTCGTGTTCACGACGTTGACGGAAGACGTCGCCGCCGGCTACGAAAGCGCAGTCGATGCGCTGGATGCGCTCATGTCCGTGCAGGAACACCGTGACAACATCCTGGGCGACTACCAGTTCGTGGGTGCCGGCTACAGCTACGGCGCTCGCACGGGCTACAAGCACTTCTGGTCGCTGCACTTCGCGAATGCAATCAATGAGAACTGCGATCTGCCTACTGCGAAGAAGCCTGTGGAAGAGACCTCGCTGTGGCGACGATGGCTGCAACTGTAGACGACCGAACTGCATCTACACCATAGGGGAATTCATCGCTTCCATCATCATCACTACCACCACCATTACGACACACGACTCCGAAACGCATTACAACACACACGCCGATCCCACGGCATTAAGCCGGCCAGACAACAACACGACTATTTTATTATTGCACGCGCCTAGTTGCCGTTTCAGATCTCTCAGCTGCGTGAGCTTAGAAGACATGGACGCCCCATCCAAAGATGCCTTCTTGGGCGACTCTTGTTTGATGCGCTCGTCGATACCACCCAGTGACTGGTCACGAGCCACGCGCTATGGGCTGTTCGGATCCACCAGCCAAGTGATCCTT
Organism: Pythium sukuiense; assembly: GCA_023334995.1. Taxonomy (NCBI): domain Eukaryota; phylum Oomycota; class Peronosporomycetes; order Pythiales; family Pythiaceae; genus Pythium; species Pythium sukuiense. Next base: position 10,588 of record JAADVL010000678.1, on the reverse strand, counting down.
GCAAACTTCAACCACGTTCGTTTTCGTTCAATCGAAGGGCAATGGGCCGGCGACGCTTTGCCAGTTCAAGGCAGAACGCGCCCCGCACGTGCCGGTGTTTCATGGCGTCGCTTCAACGCGTCGAGTCCGCTCGAGAGGCCACTTCAACATGCGGAAGGAGGCTCATCGATCATGGGCCTCACTCTGCATCAAACCATCGACAAGAAAGATGCTTCGATCCATTGTGTCCGTGTGTGTAGCCATCGTGCTGCTGGGTGAGCTGGTTGAGGCCAAGGCAGAGCCTGGAGTCGCTATTGGCGCGATTGAGACGAACGGCCGTGCCGACTACGACATTGGCGACGCCGTTTTCTATGAAGAAGGCTCGGCCACGCAGCCAAAGGCTACGAGCTTCCAACAGGAGCTGCTACGACTCGTGAACATCGAACGAGCCAAGGCCAACTTGACGGCTGTCTGCCTCAACAGGTACGAACGTGTCTTGATGACCTCGTTTGATTTAACACCATGCGATTCATCGGCCTGCACAACCAGCAAACTGACAACGGCGGCACAGCTCCATGCGAGCGACATGGCAGCCAAGAACTACTTCAGCCACACGGGCTGGAACGGCTCGAGTTTCTCGCAGCGCATCGCTAACGCCGGCTTCGGGATGAGTGCCGGAGGTGAGATCATCGCCGCAGGCCAGACAAACCCCTCGGCTGCGATGGCTTCGTGGATGAACTCCAAGGGCCATCGCGATATCATACTGGGGGCCAACTACAGGTTCGTCAGTGCTGGTTACGCGTACAACGCCACCGCAACGTGGAGACACTACTGGGTCCAGGAGTTGGCGTCCTCTAGATACGAACGCAGCGGATAACAGTAATAGAGACTTACTCGAACTTGGCTGATGAACGTTCCTATCCATCTCCTTGTCTGGTTTCAATACTGATGACTATGGTGCTGCTGAAGTGAGACCGTCCGTTGTCATGTTCGCGGAACGTCCATCGACCCGGAGAGCACTGTTCGCCGCACAGGTCGCCTCTGGCTTTGTCTGGTTCGCTAAATCTGACCATATCAGTGGGCGCGTAAGAACCTGACAAGCAGTCGCGTCGATGAGCCCCCTACTGCTCCACTCTTCAACTTACTCCACCGCGAGCAAGTCCGTCTATCTATCCCAGCTCATTATCAGCAGCATTATGGCGATCGTCCGCTCCATCATGCCCCTCGTGGCTGGCCTCGCCTTCCTCTTCGCGGCTTCATCGGCCAACGGAGCCTCCGTCCACCTGTCCAGTGAGCGGATCCTGGAAGTGACCTCATCTGGCTCGACCGGCGACCTGAGCCAGACGACGTTTGCGAAAGATCTCCTCACCATTGTGAACACGGAGCGAGTCCACGCTGGCGTTCCAGTGCTCTGTAAACACGTACGCTGTCAGGCCGCCACTGTCTTGATCATGCATGCGCTCATTAACAGAATTCCGTGTGGCCCGTAGCAAGCTGGTTGAGGCGGCGCAGCGCCACGCTGGTGACATGGCCGCCAAGGACTTCGTCAGCAACACGGGCTCCGACGGTTCCTCAGCGTTAACGCGTCTCCATGACGAAGGTTTCAACTACTCGACCGTCGGAGAGACCATCGCTGCCGGACAGACGAACGCCAGTGGTGTCGTCAGCGCGTGGATGGGCTCCCCAGGCCACAAGAGTATCCTGCTGAGTGAGCTGTTCACGTTTTTCGGGGCAGGACACGAGTTTAACCCCGCCACCACGCACATGCACTTCTGGACCCAGGACTTCGCCGCCGCATACAAAGGTGAAGTGTGCGATCCAGCCGTGTAAGATGAAGATTCAATAGCCACGCGGACGGAAGTGGGCGCTGGAGCGGTGCTGGTGAGGCTCTGCATGTTGACCACTGGATTCAAAGAATACAAGTCGTTGGTGTATTGTATTATTTTTGGAGTAGAAAAATCGAAAAAAAATCGCGAATTGCCAATGGCGCCGTCGTCGACCGACACCACGAATGCAGCAGGCCGTGGCCGAGCGACAGCGCTGCAGCGTAAGCTCGACCTTCTTGGTTGCCATGCTTTGCAAGTTGCAGAGGACGGGGCCTGGGAGCTGAGCGGGAGGCAGTGCGCTGCGGTCGTGATGTGGCTCGAAGACCGCGTGATCCGGAACGATCCTGTCGACCGTTGCGGCACGCAGCTACGCCAGACGCGTGGATGGAGGCAGTTGCAGCGATAGGTTCATCGTAATAATGGTGTAAGTTGACTCTGGGCGACTCTCATCGTGGGTTTGTTTTGCACAGTACCTGGAGCGAGTCGGCTGCCCAATGGCGATGGTGGGCAGCGCTGATGGATACGAGTGGGACGAACCCGTCAATGATCGTGAGGCAACGCTCACGCCGCTGCTGTGGCTCTCAGCGAGTGCGGTCACGCTTGAGTTTGAGGAAAAAGGTACCTACGCTGCGTATTCATGGTTGGATCTGCTGAGACGGTCTCACATATTCACCTGGGTGTTGAATCCAGCTGACAAGATCAACAGTGAGCGGTGTGCCAATGATCCAGTAACGCGTGACAGCGCTGCTTTCGTATCGAAAACAGACTCAGCCCAGTGCAGCCCTGAGCTCATGCAGGCCGCCGACGCCCTCGCACGCGAGGCTGGCATCGCGTACCACCGGGGCCTTCAGCCCCCTCACCTAGCCGCTCTTCGTGAGACTTTGGTCGCCAGGACAACAAGCAACGGCATTGCGAGCAAAGAGAGTGGTGGGAACCAGGGTGTGGATATCGTTCGGGCGGTTGAGAGACTACGGCTCCATTATATCAACGACCTCAAGGAGCTGCAGTTCGCTGCCAATCGGATGCTCGCGAAGGTAAGCAAGGCTGCTCAACAGCCTCTGGTGTGGTCTCTTATGAGCTCTTGGTCCCGTAGCGCAAGAGTCTACAGCCAACCCGAAAACGGATACGAGCCTCGGCAAGACAGGCTTCTAAACGCACTTGTTAGAAACCACTCGCCGCTGGTCATTAGAAGCGGACGGTTCTTGAGACTATTCAAACTACATGGTGATTTCGCACACGACTAAAAAATACTACTGATCAGACCGCTCTCGGCATTCTACGACGGAACTCGCTTGGCTCCTGTATTGCTTCATTTCCCGTTCATCCTCTACGTTCAACGCCGGCGTCGACGTTGTTTTCACTCAGCTTCGTCTTTCTTCTCGACGCTTGCAAACTCATACTTGGTGTGGTCTTCCAGACCCAAATGAGCGATGCTGTCAAAGACCCACTGGAAACAAAACCACGACCTGATCAGCGCCACAACTAGACAGTAGCGACAGCACCACACGACATCGTACCTTGGGCGTCACGCCTTTGATCTTCGTGCGCTTGGCTCGTCGGAATAGCGTCTCGTCACCGCAGATACAATAGTCGGCACCAGCGATTTGGTTCACCACCTGAAAATGCACACACATTGTAAGCTAAAGTGAACACGAGACCATGTCATCATGTCGTACGTACCTCTCCACCGGCGCATTGCAGCAACGATATCAGCACCTCTCGAGATGGATCGATCTTGGAGCCGACGAAGAACTTGAACGTGCGGAACACTTGACGCTGCTCGGGTTCCTGACGCAGGTGCCGCGCAGGGAACGTGGAGAGCTCATAATCTTCTTCTTTCAGCCACTTCTCCTGCTCCAGCGACGTGAACACCCAGCCTTCAGACAGGATCCACGCCCCACGCGCGATTGCGAACAACACTTTGATTGTACGCTTCGTATCTCGTCCGACGATGAGATGGGTCACACCGGCCGCGTAGTCGACGCTCTTGACGACACGAGCCTTGCGGTATCCTTCTTCACTGGCCGCGTTCGCATCAATACCGTGAACGGCACACTCGATCACACCGCGAGTCTCGCTGTCGACGCCTGTGATGCCAATCACTGCACGTGGCGGACCTACCTTCTTGGAAGCCGTGCCAGGAATTCTCGCAGGAGTAGCTTTTCCTCCCGTACTAGGGGTCTTCACAGACGGTGGCGTCCTTCGCTGGCGCTTGGTTGCAGGAGTCACGGTATCCCTCTTCTCACTGTTGATCAAGTTGACGCTGCGGACACTACCGTTCGTGTCCAGATCACTGGAATACCGCGGACGCTTCGCCAGCACTGGGGACTTCTTAGCTGAAGGCGGTGCTTTGGATGGAACTGGAGGGTTAGTCGTTGGTGTGCGTCCACGCGTGGGCGTCGTCGCCACCGCTTTGGCCGGTGGGCGCTTTGTCGGCGTCTTCTCCACGAGTGGCGACTTGGGCGCCACAGCGCAGGTCTTGGCAGCGACACGAGACGCCTTGCAGCCCTTGCAGAGACGTCGGGTCTTGGCGTTGAGGCAGCTGCAGATGGAACACGCCCATTCACCCTTGGTTGACGCCACAGGTGACGCAATGTTGAGGCTGAGTGTCCCAGCAGCAATTTGGGGCTTGGCAGGCGTCGATAGCGGTCCAGTAGTTGCTGACGGGTTGGTACTCGTAGCCGCCGCCACAGGTTCAGTGCCGATCTCGGCAACACTGCTTGCCTTGGTCTCCTCATTTTCTCCCTCCGAACAACTTTCGGCCACACAGTCAGCAGCAGCCTGGCTAGAAGCCGCAGCCGTAGCCTTCGTCGTCGTGATCTCAACAGTCGTCACTACGGGGGCCGCGATCACCGCGATGGCAGCAGGAGCAATATCGTGCCGTGCGTCCTCCAACTCCTTTGAAATGCTTGACGCGGATGAGATCGTCTTCCGTCTCTCAATCGCCGCTCGGAGCCGTACAGTCAACGGAGGTGTAGACGACTGGTTTGTCTGCCGACGAGTGCGTCTCACCGGTGTCGACGTCAACGGCGTGGGATCGTGTAGCAGCAGTGCTCGTGTCGTGAGCGCGTCTGCATCGTTGCTGTGCTTCTGGAGCTTCTTGCTGGTCTCCAGCAGCTTGAGGATCGCGTCCGACGCCATAGGCTCCATTGACTGCGCACGGCGCTTCCGTGTGACTCCTGCTCGTAGTGAAGGCGCTGGTGTGGAAGCCTGTGTACCCGGCGTGCTCGCCACGATGTCGCCTGTCTGGAACAACCCAGGCGTCGCTGCTGCTGCCAACTCGGAGGCCACGGACCGCGCTGGACTCGTCTTCGTAGCTGCCTTCTTCTTCGCACTCGTCGTAGCAGCAGCACCAGTCGCTGGCTCTTTCTTCGTCGATGACTTGGCCACACGAGTCGTCGTACTGGATGCTCTCGCCGGCGTCTTGGCAGCCACGGCGCCGCCTTTATTCACAGGGAAGAACGACTTCTCCGACATGCGCCGCTGGTTGTGGAAGCACGCGTTGACCCAGAGCTGCGACACGACCTCCACGGGCGTGAGCACGGACTGCCACTTGGTCACCTTCTCCTTCCACTGGTCCGTGTAGTGGCTCACGACCACGTGCGTGAGCCGGCCGCTCTTCTTCTTCATGATCGTCGCGCCCATCTCCACGAGCTTCCTCGCCACGGCGTCACTGCAGTCGATCTCTGCGTCCTTGCCCACTCGCACGTCCACCATCGCGTACACGCCGCGTAGGATCTTGGACACGTCGACTGGTGGCTTGGTCTCCGCTGCGGGTTTCGCAGGCGATTTTGAGGCCACGCCGTTCGCAACAACGCGTAGCGGCGTGCGAGCCGACGCCACGGCACGTACGGCGATTGAGGACGACGCCTTGGACGCAGAGAAGTTGATATTGAGCTTGGCTTTGGGCGGCGCTCGTCGGTTCGACGGCGTCAAGAGAGCCGACGCGGCGGCGGCCGCCATGGCGACTCCCGACGGCGTTTTCCGCACGCGCTTCACGGTGCCGGCACTAGAAGCGGCGCTGGTTGTAGCTGTGGTAGTGGAGGCGGCCATGGGGCGCTGTGGTGTGCGCGCTGCGGCCGTGGAGCTCGCCGCCGACGTCGCCATTTTGGTCCGCCCTCGTCTTATTGGGCGCGTAGGCGCTGGACTTCTGGCGAGTTTTGAAATTGGCGCGCGGGATGAATATGTATCGTATGTAATCGTATAAGTACGAAAGCGTACTTAGTGTGGAGTATAGGGTGTAGCCATCTGGACTTTCTCGACAAAGGTCGCCTTTCTCGGGAAGGCAAGGCAATAGGACAGGACAGGAAACATGACGCAGTTGAATCAGTATCGTCTCTTGGTGAGTGGGTACGCTGGCGACGAGCTACATGTACTGCTCGTCACGAATGCATCTTGGGACGCCTGGTAGTCCATAGCATACGTTCAGAATTGGCTCAGGAAGCTTCACAACAGAGATTGCGTACCTGCAAACACGGTCGCTAAGCTGTTCATGAGAGTGCCGCGTGGATCTAAATCGAAGGTGCTTGTGCCACGGTGAGCAGCCATCGCCTACAAAAAAATCCACGAGCTAGTTACTCAAGGAATGCGCAGAGGAGACTGAAGTTGTGGCACTCACGGTCAGCTCGCCTACGGAGACGTATCGGGTTTGGCTTCGACACTTGCCGACGATGAAGACCTGGGGGAAATCGCGCACGCGGCTGATCTCCACGTAGCCGTAATACTTGTAGTAGTTTTGGAGGATCGAGAGGTCGATGCACTCGTAGGTGATGCCGTTTGCATCGAGGATGGCGGTCAAGCGAGAGAAATCCGCCTGCATCATCTCGTTTGAACTGTAGGAGAAGTACAGCACACGGCAGACCTGGGTTCATGAGACACGGTTCAGATGACTGCTACTCGCCACTTCCAGATAGTCCACAGTAGCCATACCTTGCTCTCCGGGATAGGCGTCCACTGGAAGAAGCTCGCAGCATCGAGATGCGAGTCGGCGTCGTTCCGCATCTGCGACTTTCGAGCCCAACGAGCAAGGGCGCCGCCTCCGTTGAAGATCTGGTAAGTCTTCGTAGCTGTTTTGCTGAACTGGAATGTGAATGGCCACTCGAAGATCGATGTGGTGGTGTCGATGACCAGTTGAACACGCTTCTTCACAATGCGATGGCGCGTGAAGACGCATGAGAGCGGCGCGTCTCTCCAAGGAACTGCTGCAATCCACACTGCCGTGACCACGAGCTCGAACACTGGCTGGAAGAACTCCCAGAGAAGCAAATCAGTGAGCATTGCCGCGCCCCCGAAGATGATGCGGCCGATGTTGAACCAGCGGATGCCCTGGAGGTAGAGCGACGCACGATACTGGACCCGCGAGGCCACATACGCGATGAATTGACCGAGAAACGGAGCCTGCGTGTTGAAGACATCGTCAATCGCGCCGACAAAGGTGGCAAAAACAAACACCAGCGCGTCCAGGAAAGGCGGCATCGCCACGAACATCTCGGGCGGGATCGGCGCGTCCGGACGGAGGCGAGGGCGACGTTTGGAGGGTACACGGCGCATGATCATCGTGTGCGCACTTCGTCTGGATGCTGACCCGCGGTAGTCTGCGGTCGACGAGGACTTGATGAGGGCTTGAGTGTTTGAAGCCTGTGAGCCGGCAGTCAACGGATCGGAACCCAGACGCCTCGATTTGGTTGACGTACTTTCTCATGCTGGTCCAATAGAGTGTGAAATTCATCGTCCTTGTGAAGCCGCTATCGGACATCTTTGTCATGCAACGCCCTCTTGGTGTGTGTGTGGTCGTAGCATTTGATGGCCTCCATACAGCGCCGCCACGTCCTCCGATGGGCGGCATCTCAAGCGAGCTCACCAAGATCTTCAAAGGACGCCGAAGATCCTCATCCATGGTACACTGTACCGCCAAAGCGGTACATCGATGTAACTCGGTGTCTGTGGATCTCCCCGCAAGATTGGATGGCAAGTCGCCATTGGCATTGGCAACTCGCTCGTCACACGCCAGCTTTAAGATGACACAACCACGAACCAAGACCTCCACTCACGCGGCTCCACAGCGAGGCTTGTTGGAATCTTCCCTGTGACCTTACCACCCATGGCGCATCTCTCTTTTCGTGGAGACGCGATAACGTGACCACCATTCCACGGTAACTGGCGTGAGGAATGTACGTCGACTGGTGCCAGAGCCAGCGAGGAAAATCGGATTGGTCCACAGCTAAACCACCCGCGCAATCGGAAGATCCTTCAGCCATCAGTGGGCGAAACTGCGTGGCGTGCTTCGCTGATGATTCAGTGGACCCCAGTCGTCGGAGGACCTGTTAGCATGCTTGCGAATCTAGTCGTAAACCTATAGAGTCTTCGGTCGACTCACTTTCTAACCTGCCTCGCACAAGCAACTCCTCATCCACTCACGCACGCATAACCACCACGATGAACGCTGCTTCTCTCAACTCATCCAACTGCTACAGCCGCAACGCCATGCTCGCCCAGCCAGTGCTCCACCAATTCGCAAAGGACGAGAACAAGAGTGCAAACGCTGACTCGGCCGCTCCTGTGGCTCAGAAGACTGAACGCCCACACCAACACACGACCAAGGATCTGCTACAGCGTAAGATGGAGCTCCACGAGCAGGCAATGAGCGGCTCCAGCTCCAGCTCCAAGACAAAAGACAAGATGGTGCAGATCTGGCAGCATATCATCTCCCAGTCGTCGTCGCCGGCTGCAAAGCGGGGCGGAGGAGGACTGATGCGTCGCTAGACGCAATGCTCGATCGTCCACTACGTCTTCCCGTCATATATAAGGCTAGCTAAGGGCCTTCGTAGTATAATCAGTCGCGTATTTCTTCACTGATGCTGTGGTGCTTTCTGCATTCATTTCCATGGAGATCGCACGGCGAGTAGGTGAAGCCAACACCAGTGCCGCGGTGGCGAACGTGTGGCTAGTATAGTTGGTCCTGGACTTCATTGTAGTTGTGTGCGACGCTGTGCTTCAATATGTGGATCTTGAAGAGTCATGGGGAGCCCATCCACCACTGGCGTTCGATCACAGCGGCCTCCCGCCAAGCATTCGCTGACTAAAAACTTCGACCATCACGCATGCGCACTGTGCGAATCGCACGATTGGAGGGCATTGCCATCCAATCTGCCATCGTGGCAAGTCGGTGCAGAATGAAGGGGGTACTGTAGGTCGTGACAAAAAATCAGGATTGGATGGCAAATCTCCTACTGTACAGCATCCGTGTAGTACTTCGGAGTATGGTACTCGTATGTGTTTTGGTGCCGTGCATCCGGATTAGAGTCAGGCGCCCATGAGGTTCGACTCCAAATTGGACCGGGATGCCATGCTGCCTCCATAGGGCTGATGGGGGGAGCCGCTGTCCACAAAGCAAAGCTAGTCCTCCGAGCGAGCAGCCACACGTGCGACGGAACCGATGAAACGACCACCATTCCAGCAACCCTCCTCTCGGAGTGGATGTGTTGCAAGATGGCGCGACTTTGGAACTGCAATTTTAGCAGATCGCACCGCAGCGAACTGTGCCAGAACCTTCACTACAGGGCATGGTCAAAATATAAAAACTACGTATTGGTTTTCGACTTCTTCCGTATAATACACAATTGCTCCCAATACTATTGTATTTCCTGGGCGAGTACGTCGTTTGCATATTCACTCGGAAACTCGGTCTATTCGATTGGCCATGCTCAGAACTTGCCTGCGTCAAAGTATCTTGAGTGTCAACAAAAGTCTAAATTGTGTCAAATATTGTCACGACAGATGTGCATTGAACAGTATTGGACCCAATAACTATTATATTACTGCAATTAATATTTTTGAGTCGGTGCGTATTATATTGCAGTCATTATTCCTGACATGGCAAGGGTCCCAATCCCATTGTGCATTGTATTGACCATGCCCTGCTTCACTTTAATACCGTGTACTATCCGGATAATACGGCTGTGTTACACACAAAGAGCTGAGCTCACAAAAGAAACAGACTGAGCAATTTGTGAGCAGCATTCAGCGGCAACTTGAGCCTGAATGCATGCGCTGAACATTTCTTCCTGGTGTCGACGCTCGCAGCAGATACTGTAGGCCTCGATCCACTCACTTTCCAATTTGCTCTACTCTACTCTACTCTCCCAAAGCAACACACACGATGAACGCCTCCGCCTTCAACTCTACCTTCAGCCAGAAGGCCATGCTCGCAAGACCAGTGCTGCACAAGATCGCCATGGATGAAGAGGAGAACAACTCCAAGACTGCGGCATCACAAGCTCAAGCGCAAGCATCAATGACTGGAACCACTCAAACTGAAGCTGCTCTCAAGCGCAAGTACCCAGGCGTCCACACTTCCAAGGACCTCGTCGCCAAAGAGGCGGAGCTACACAGTCAGACCACGGAGACAACCTCTAGCTCCACAGCGAGGGCCAAGTTTGTGCGTTTTTGGCAACACATCATCTCGCAGTCACAGGCGCCAGGGGCCGGGCGAGGAGCAGCCGGTCTGGTGCGCCGCTAATCATACAGTTTCCATCCACCATGTCCGTTACTCTGAAGTAGAAGTGTGTTCTCTTTGGTCATGCTAGTCCCGAGAAGGCTTGGTAATATTAAGATACGAATCCCCACGACGATTGCAAAACCTATGATGTGAATGCCGCTTTCGCTTTCCTGTTGATCTCTTCAAAGTGTCCCTCGAAGTAAAAAACCTCGGCTGCTACCCTCTCACAGAAGCCAATTTGAAGGCTCAAGATCAATGGGGCCCCATTTTGGGGGGGGGGGGGGGC
>JAADVL010000677.1:0-17371 GCA_023334995.1 Pythium sukuiense | reverse complement strand
GTCCAGTGGAGCAAGCCGCTGTCGGAGTTCCAGGGCAAGACTCTGTACTTGGACCGCTGGCGTCCGGGATTCCTTGGCATTCCAGGCACTGGTGGTGGCTCGCTTCTGGCTTGGGTCCCGTCGCAGACTTCGGGTGCGCTGAACCTCATGGTGAAGATCAACCCGACCAGCTTCTCGGACAAGGCTCTTCGTCAGTAAGCGAGCATGTTTGCTTTGGATAGGTACGGCTTCATGAGCCTGTAGCCTATTCGTTTCAGTATGTAGCCGTCGCTCGAAGACGGCAACACCATAATGCTGAAACCCCTTTTGAGTTTGACAAGTCTGATGTTCGCTTCCGTTTCTGGTACAGTTGTGGACGGCAGTATTTTTCTGCCACCATGTCTTTGGCAGAGACAAACTACAGTCATCCCCCGCTTTTAGACACCCCTTCCACGATATTCACTATTCAAGGTAATCCATTTTTAACATCCACTTGTGTTGAATCCGTCAAATGTCATATAAATTATAGGAGGTTGGATATGTCTCAGAGGATATCCACTGGCGGGGATGACTGTATTAACACGGCAGCATTTTTGATGGTGGCCACTTCATTTGCCTGTAACTCACAGCACTATCCGCATGGATAGTCTTCACTGTCCACTTCTCATGATCATCGTCGGCCATTCAGCAAGCAAGCGAACTCAACGAACTCAATCGGTCGGGTTGCATCGTGTAACTCGCACGACCCAAGTTGCTTGAGAGAGTGGGCTAGATCTGTGCGGTTTCTTGGATCAAACTGTGCGAAAAACGGTAGAACTATCAAATCTGTCCAATCAAAATGCAGCAAATGTCTGATACATTCTGATTCAAGGAGAGGCGACGTGAAGCAACGCGCTCCGCGCTATCATGCGCGGCGTTTGCACCACCAACTTCGCTTCGCTCGTGGTGGGCAAGGCACGCGCTCCTATAGATAATGAATTCTGGTGAGTGTGGGGTCGCGATCGATCATGCTCCGGGGGGTACCCTCCCCCCCCTCGCATGGGCTCTCGCTCCAAGCCAATGGGGAGGGTTGACTTCCGCACATTTATACCGGAAAATCCGCACAGTTCTGCACTTGTACGTTGCTTGAAGCAACTTGATTGTGGTCGCGGCTTGATCTCACGACCGTGTTCCTAGTTCAAGGAACTACTGTACATACTATGGACCCGCTTTGTGAAGTAGTTGAAGTAGTCGATTTGATTTCAACGTGCCTGAGCCTCAACAAGCCAGTTCGCAACTCTTCAAATCTCCTTCCTTTGCAGTTGGATGGCCTCCGCGTGCGGGAGGTGGAGAAGCCGCTCCCATGATGAAGCCACACAAGTGAAACAGCCTGGACGCTGATCACGTTTGCAACGACGAGACTGGTGACCACTGTCTTGCAGGCTGCGTTATGGTGGTAATTCGATGGAAGCCAACACTACTTGGATGGGATCGCGTGGATGTTGGTGATCATCAGACGAACAAGCGACTCGCGAATACATAACGCACCCGCAGCGAAAACAGACCACTTAAAGTTTTCCAAGTTGAGCCATGTGAGGAGCCCTTGGCATCGTGAAATTCAGTGTCTCACGCTCACTAAAGACCGCTCATTTGCCTCGTCATCTGGATCTTTTACCATCCTCTGTGGCCCGTAGCGTCTGTAGGGCTGATCTCGAGTGCACCAACTTGGGGCCAAGAGCATGGCAAGGGGCAACTCATTCTGCAATCTGCCTGGCCGAGCTCACTGCTCTCCACCAGATACAAGTTCCTTGACAAGTCAAGAACCTCTCTCCAGCCATGGTCCAGCTTCGCACGTTCGCTATCGTGGCCGCTGCGATTCTTGCCGCGGATGCCGCGAACGCGCAGAACGCCGCGGTGTACGCACAGAGCGACTACACCCAGACTGCGCCTGCCACTGTGGCGACGACGTCTGGCTCAAGCGCTGTGGCCACCACGCCGACGTCTGCTCCTGATACCGTGGCTCCAACGGTAGCGCCAGCCACCGTGGCGCCAGCTTCGTCTTCGTCGCAGATCACGTTGCCGAACTGGGTGGGTCCACTTGTGGGCAAGCCCATCGACACGGCCTGCTACCGCAAGACCTACATCACTACCAACAAGAAGTGTGGTACAGGTTACAACTACGACAACATCGCTACTTGCTGGACCCAATGTCCGATCGAGTACCCTGTGGAGTGTGGCATGGAGTGCATCCCGCAGAACAAGGACTGTGCCAAGGAAGTGCTCACCAAGGTGACGTCGGTCGCGACAGTTGCGCTCACCGCAGCGTCGTCCGGTGTTTTCGGCGAGCTGTCCAAGGCTGCTAAGGGCGTCCAGACTGGCGTCAAGTGCGGTCAGCAACTCTTTGCGGTTGTCAAGAAGGTCACCAGCTACATCGACGAGGTGGAGAACGGAGGTAAGGTCGACACGACCAAGGACCAGCTTCTGTTCTTGCTCAACAAGACAGACTTCGTCGTCTACGACCTCCCTGTGGCTGTTGCGACGTGTCTCGGTCTCTCCATTCCTGACGGTCTCAGCCAGGCGAAGGATGTTGTCACCGTTGTGCAGAGTGTCGTCAACTCGGTGGTCAACAACAAGCTGAGCGGCGTGAACCTGCTCGACTTCAGTACGTTCCTCAACGTGACCAAGACCGAAGTGCCAGCGGTGAGCGCGTCGGTGACATCTCTCTCAGCGAGTGATGAGGAGTACCTCAAGAGCCTCGTGAGCTCGGGCGTGACGTGTGGTACGGACATTCTGTCGGTCGTCAACAAGATTATCGCCGCCGTTCAGCAGCTCAAGACTTCGAGCTCATCGAGCCCTGTGGATGTCATCAAGTTCGCTGTCCTCAACTCCGACTTGGTGCTCAAGCAACTGCCAGAGGCTGCTGCGAGCTGTGTCAACGCGACCACCGGCTTCTCGAGCCGTGATGAGATCCTGAAGATGGTCCACACGGTCATCGACAAGATCGTTTCGTCCTCGAGCCAGAATGGTAACCCAGTCTCGACGGCCGACTACGCCATCACCATTGCCAACATGGGCCTCGACGCCATCGCTCTCTTCGACCCAACTGGCATTGCTGCTATGGCTGCTGAGTTCATCCAGCCCATCTGTGGTCCTACGGCGTACATCGGCGAGATCGACAGTGGTTCGGCCGAACAGGCTCTCGGTCTCAACACCATCGAGAAGGCTTTCCGCAACAGCACCGGCTCGTGGACCAAGTCCGGTGATGGTCAGCTGCGTCTCACCTTCAACAGTGTCGACACCGAGGACGTGGCAGTGAACGTGCTCTCTGGTGGCCAGAAGCTTTACGAAGTGAAGGTGAAGAAGGGTGAGACCGTCCAGTGGAGTAAGCCGCTGTCGGAGTTCCAGGGCAAGACTCTGTACTTGGACCGCTGGCGTCCGGGATTCCTTGGCATCGCAGGCACTGGTGGTGGCTCGCTTCTGGCTTGGGTCCCGTCGCAGACTTCGGGTGCTCTGAACCTCATGGTGAAGATCAACCCGACCAGCTTCTCGGACAAGGCTCTTCGCCAGTAGTCGTGGAGAACATTTCATGTGCGTGAGGACAGTCTAAGGTCATACATAGTCTTCAAGCTAGGTCCTGTGAAACTGCAAGGGTAATAATCTAGTCTTCTACTCCGAAGCACTGAGTAATAGGATCTGATTGAGCCGATTAGCTTGTCAAGTTTGATTGTCGGATCCTCGGCCCACAGAGGTGTCGAGCATAACGACTTTCCGGTGTTAACACCGGTACCAGTATTCCTAACCAATTACTACTAGTATCAACTCTGTTGCATCGATTTGCAAGTTCTCACCAATGTGAAGCATCAGGAGGTGGAGTCGAGGCCGATGTCTCGTGATTGCCATGACAAAAACGATCAAGATCGAGATCCGAAAGAATTCTTGCTGGTCAGGATCTAGACAAGTTCTTGGTTATTTATGTAAATATTTGATTTATTTGGCATAATTACGTAAATACACTACAATGTGTACTAATTGAGGCTAACTGTGAGGAGGTTCCTGAACCTCACTACAGAAACGGTCGAGTGTAATTTTGCGACTCTATCTCGAGCGAGGTTAGAAATCAAAGCGCTTTGGTTTGAAATCAAAGAAACCGCCAGATATTTCAAGTGCGTACAGTCAAATCATGCAAAACATGGGTTTCGCGCTCGATATCGAAGGAAACGAGGTCGAGATTAAAGAAACACAGGCAGGCGCGTTGCACCCCCGTTTCGCACAGCGTGATTTCATACTCATCATCCAGCCATCTCTTCGTTTAACCTGAGCTCGTGTGCTTCATGGTAGGATCAAAAACCTCATTAGTGTTCATACCATATTAGCGTTGGTGCATTCGAGGCGTTTACTGCGCCACCTGGATAACAGCAAAAACGAAAGCATCCGAGCTTTACAACGTGCGAAGACGACTCATCTCTCTCCGGCTCTGCGCGAGGTGATGATGACGTGTATCAACGACGTGCACTTCTCTCTCAGTAAGTATCCAGATTTGAAGGTGTTCATGGGGTACTTCCGACGGCTGTGGCTGACCGGGCGGTTTTGGAGGTGGCAGCCTTCTTCCTCTGTTGATGATCAGTGGCTATGGGCAACATCTGTCCCACAAGGCCACATACGAGCGAGAAGGCACGGTGGTTGGTACTGAGTGCGAACGAGCGGTGAACACGAGGCGCCTGTGCTCGCTTCTCGACTGCCAGCTCCTCGTCCGAGGTATGAACACGCGCCTACACGCTTCAGCAGCACTTACGATGGATTAGCGTCTCAAGTCAAATGCCGGTAGGTACGCATGGGAGTGAAGTTGTGGTGCATCACCCACCCGGATATTCACGTTGAAGTTTCTGACGACGTTTTCGAAATTCATTTTTGAATTGATGCGAATAGATCACCTAGAACTCCCCACAGCAATCATACAGTGGCCGCGAAACGATGTCTCAAATTGAGAAGCCCACAGTTAGATCTTTGCATCACACCGCCGACAAGCAGACGAGGATGGTGCTTTCGTGCACGCAAGGCTGGGCAATATGTAGTGGATCGGCCTCAGAGCATAGAGGATGGGTCCTCCACCAGTACAATTGGCTCTACATGTTGTTTGGAACGAGCGTGGAGTACAGTGTCAGAAAGCGGAACAGATTACCACCGCTCTGTTTCGTGGCTCTGGTGGTGGTACGCGTGGTCGCGTGAGCATTCGCGAATATGGCAGCCATATTTCCAGACGGTACGGTACTTTCATCATTCCTGTGTAGTATCCGATCAGAATTCACCGTGGTTACAATTCAGTCTCCGTTCCAGTTTCGCTCACCAGTATCACTCTGTCTTCTTTGTAAACAAGTCTGAATTTGTTCTTATTGCCTTGTGTTTACCCGAGGGCCGTCAACAAGAATCGCAACCCGCTCCCAACTGTCCGGGTGCATCGACTTCAGCGGTTGCAAGAGGTGCTGATGTCCCTCTCACGGTGCCCATGCATCCTCCTCGAGTCGACGCGAGAATCGCCTATGGAGCCAGACACGCGAGTGCGGGAGGTTAACATCGAACATGGATCGGCGTCGTATTCACGGTCAAAGGATCCGGTGCACGACAAATGGTGTGTATTTTCCCGAGTGTTACTAGAACAAAATCACTAATGTACTCACATTACGAATGTTCTACTGCGAATGAGGGACCAGGTATTGGGTGGCACAGAGATTTATGTAGAGCCGCGGCACGGTCACGAAGACATGGGCAATGCTTCGCTCGAACGTGGTTTGCTTTGTATACCCACGCTAGTTTGAGGTTAGCGAAGAACCTTCCCCGTATGTGACTGTAGGTCACAAGCAGCTTTCTGGACTCAGCGTTTTCGATAGGAACAGGGACTAGTTAGTTGTGAATGGCAGAAACGGTTCTTCGGTCTGTTGCGAAGTGTTGAAAATTTCACGTACTTAATACGTGTGACACTGTACTTGTAACTGTAGTTGTGAATCACACTCATGACATAAACGGTACATGTGTGCACTTGCACGAAAGGCAGAATCATAGGGGTTGGGCAAAACAGGGGACCGGTTTGGACAGATCATCATATAGAGACGGGCATATCGCACCGTCTGAAGATGCCAGGATTCGCGCCGTAATAAGTGAGATGGATCGTATCTCCTTTCGAGTTTTTAATTTGAAAGGAGATCCATCTCAAAATACGCGATAGAGGCGGTCCTAGTTATTGTGCAGCCGACACTTATAGTCAACCTCTGAAAGTGCATGAATATACGGCGGATCTAGATAAATGGACGGAGAACACATAGGCTCGGTGGGAGAGTGAATCCAACACAGACATCGGGCCAATGCTGTACACACCAAGCTTCACAGGCCCACCACAGTCCTTGCTGTGGGGGCGGCTGAATGGCGGGGGGAGCTGCCAGCCGCATACGAGTCCCAGCCGTTCCTCTCTATGAGACCGTGGCAGTAGATGTAGAATACAGCTGCGGTAGGCTACAGCCAGAACACTGGTAATCCCTCTGGTCAACGGACCACTAGCAGCCACCGACCACCAAATCGTCCCAGCCTTAATGCTCCCGACTTGACTCTCATTTCACAATTTGCGCCTGCCTTTGGAGGCGATAGTGCAAGCTCAGTGCCTCGACAACACGCTCGACACAGGGCTGCAGCAGGGGCGAAAAAGGGAAACTTATCACCGCAGTTCGTATCACGTAGGAGGCGACTTCCAGAGAACATCTGCCACCGCTTACCGCGAAGACCCACGAAGTACGGCCATTTCCCTGCAACCCCATCGAACTAAATCGAACCAACCCTACCAGTGTATTCAACGATTCCCTTGCCTCTAGAATAAATGCCGCCATACAAAAGCTCCACCTCCAGACTCCGTTCTCAGCTGCATACAACAGAACGCGCCAAACTATCCATGATAGAGCCTTCCTTGTTGTGACGCGTGCCGTCCCCGGTGACATCTGTCCAGGGTGAATTCGTCCGGTGTGTGACTGACGTCTACTCCGTGAAAATGCCACAGCAGTTTGATGCCCGATGTGTGACTATCGTCCCCTACTTGACTCCAGTACCAGAAAATAAGACTCTGACGACTCCGTTGACTATAGCACTTGAAAGAAATACAGTCGTGATTGCGATCATCCCCAATGCTTACCAAGCTGAACCCGATTTATTTGACGAATGATGCATCGATGTATGTATCGATATCAATTGATACACATCCCATTTCTGGCTGAGACGGCTACTGCGCAGAACTACAATCTCACTCTCAGAAATCTCCCGCACGCACCCACGAGTCGTCCCAGTGAAGAATAGCATCTAGAATACCATCACGAATACGCCGCTCGAGGGCTCGCTGAATAGGATAGGAGATGGAATTGACGACGTTCTCAGGTTCATCACCGCCATCAGACAGAGAGAAATAGAAATATCTATAGAAAACACCAGGAATCCACAGGGACCATGAGAAATCCAGAGTGATTAGGTAAGTAGGGAAGGAGTGACGGTAGCGTTCAGTGGGTGGCCAGCCAGCTCCTGCGAACAGGAAGGGGGCTCCCATTCGAGATTTCATCGCGGTACCCCACACCGCGACGCGGCCCTCCACCACCAGCGCCCCCGCTACTACCGCTTCCTGCTCGCATCGCTTTGCGCCGTCCCCAGAACCCCAACTTGACCATGGTGGGGGGCTCGACCTTTTGCAGCGACGTGCTGCCATTTTCGTTCCCTGACTGCGCTTTTGCATGCAATGGGCCGAGGACACCGTGCATTCAAGTCGAGCCAGAGCTCCGGACGCGACATCAACAAAGGTATGTGCTGTGTGTGTCTCTGTTGATGCGAATGACTCTAACGGGATGCGTCTCTGGTGTTTCTCTCTCTACAGTAGGAAATCTAACGTCAATACACAGTATTTTCAACCCAAATCAATCGTCAACTGTGTGCATTAGTGGTAGCCAAACCTGGCGGCTGTTGCTAAAAAACTTTTTTCCCAGGAACAGTTTTTGGGAAGTCGCGCTCTGATTGGCTAGAATTTTTTCGTGCAAACAGCCGCGAAATCGAAGCTGTTTGGGTTGAAATGTTTCCTTTTCTCTCACTCCGCGATCAAGGACTCCATCGGGAAGTCAATGGAGTCAGGAAGTGCAACACCAAGTGCCGATGCGGGCGACGCGCCGGCCTCCACAGCCACCACGGCCATCGCACCCGCTGGAGGACCCAGGCCATCATCTCTGCCGATTTAAGGACTGCAAGAAAACACTCGAGGCTGACGCCACTGCGGCGAAACTCCACCGCTGCTCCATCGCACAGTGCCCCCACGTCGTCCACCAAGCCTGCCTCCAGCACTTGCTCGCCTCCTTCAACAAGCCTGCGGTGGCGACGCTCCAGTCCGTGGGAAGCGCTGTTTCAATGCACTCCAGAAGCAGACGCGCTCAACCGCCGCTACTACGGCAACGAATGTTGCCAAGAAGCGCGTGCGATGGGAGAACGACGGGCCAACCCCCGACATCAGCTCCATGGGCTGCCTTCTCGATTGGCTGACCACAGGCAGCAACTACAGTCGCTATTGTGGTGATGAAGGCCAGAACGGCGAGACCAAGAGTGCAATTGCAGATGAAGTCGTGTGCAAGATCGCCGCCAGCGGTATCAAGACTGTGCGTTTGGCAAAAGACGTGATAACCAAGATCGCCACACTCGAGCAGTCGTTCAAGGTTGCGAGCGATTAGCTGGCCTGCACTGGTGCAGGCGTCCAGAATGAGAAGTCGTTGCGCGACTGCATTCTCACACGTTGTCCCTGCCTGTGATGCAGAACAAGCACAGCCCACACCCCATCATCACAAACAAAGATGCTCGGTACATATCCGCCGCTGTGGTGCCCATCGAGTGCGACGACTCCGATGCTGTCTCCAACAATGACGAGGAGGACGATGTCACGTACGTGAGCGATCAAGATCGGCCTCCAGCTGGAAGCTCCAGCACGACTGAGCGAGTGCGACCGGCGGCAGGTCAGAGCGCGAACAATGCGACGCAGGCGTCTGAGCGCTCACGACCAGTGCCTCTCTCCATCGCTCGTCCACAGACGCGAAAGAAGAAAGCCGAGCCGACTGGCCCACACCTCAGCTATGTCGAGCTAAAAGAGAAGCAGCTGCGAGAAGAACGAGACTTCAATAAGATGAAGCTTGATTATCGTGAGAAAGAGCTATCACTGCAACATG
Organism: Pythium sukuiense; assembly: GCA_023334995.1. Lineage (NCBI taxonomy): Eukaryota > Oomycota > Peronosporomycetes > Pythiales > Pythiaceae > Pythium > Pythium sukuiense. The sequence continues at coordinate 8,189 of JAADVL010000677.1, read as the reverse complement.
AAGAGCTTCGACTAAAGCGTCTTGCCAAGGAGTCGCAGCTGCACCAAGAAGAGAGGACCGAACGCACAAGACGACACAAGTTCGAGGCAGAGCACTGACGAGTCCAAGCGAGCGTGACGTTGTTGCGCGAGAGAGTGAAGCTGCTGCAAGATGGCGTACCGCAAGCTGAGATCGACGCGCACCTTCCTCTACATCAACTCCAGTAGATACGTCAGCAATTGCTCGCGGCGTTCAAGTAGCACTAAACTGCCAGGCCCGGTGTGGCATGCTGGCAGAAACCAAACCCGTCTTAACCAAAAAAGTCAGTGCCATGGCGTGAAAGATTGCGAGCCATACCGGTACAAAACCGGTATTTGATCCTCGTTCGCGATGAAGCGAGTCGCTGATGTGCATCGCTTCAAGCGACGCACATCAGCAGTAGAAGGAACGGAAATCTAGGCAACGCATCGGCAAGATGCAGCCGGAAGAGGAAGTGATTGTGAGCAGCAGGAGCTGCAGCAGCGCAATGAGCATTACGTCGAATGCCTGACCGTCGTCCTCCATCTTGCGTTCAGATTTTGGACATCAATCCGTCACTTTATCCCCGGTACAGTGACTATCACCAGCGTAAACTACAGGATTTGAGCGGTAAACTACCGTGTGGCATCCTGGCAATGCCCATTTTCGTGGCAAACCCGTTTGCCAGGCTGCCGCGGGGACTAAACGTATCAGCCAATCACAGCCCGAGTTTTTTTTTCGCCTGGCAGTCTAGTGCTACCGGCAGCCCTGGCAGCGGTTAGGGTCGACCCTCAGACAAGCACTCGTGGCTCTGCCAACGTGATTGGAGTCGCCACAAGCCTACAACACGTATGGCAGGGGGAACTGGCAACGCTACGTTCACAGGTACAGAAAGGACGCAGGTTACAAAAGGTGTATGTGCAGGATCAGGGTGACGTTTACCACCGAAGTGTAAATACGTCAATAAAACGCCCGTACTTTGTCATTTCCCCTATTTCATAATGGTCTATTTCCAACACAGAATGTTGTGATGGTGAGTCCGCACGAGCAGTCGCGCTTTGGTCTAGAGTCGAAGAACAGGGAGTGTCTCACAACAGCAGACTGAAGAGCAGCGTCCTCATGTCACAGTCGTGTGTGCCTTCCTGATCGGCGTAGATTAGAATACATGAGTAGTCTTTGCATCTCTTGGCGAAGCCGTTCAGTGCCTTTCCAAACGAAGCGCAAATCTGGTCTTCATACACCTGAGGTTCATCGACTGCGACGAAAGAGGGATTTCGGTCGGTGAACACGCCACAGGCGCGCGTAGTGTGTCCACTTTGTGTTCTCCTTGGGACAATCCGTAGCTGGTTGTAAAATGATGCGTGTGTCCAATACAGGAGCTTGACTGACCAGGCCGCTCGAACTGACCCCTGTATTTGTGAGACCGAGGACCAGTTGTGGCCCTCAATTTTTAGTCTCTTTGCTGATCTCGTTCCTGGTGAGGACGAGTAGGAGATGTATTCGTCCTGGAATCCGAGCGTCCGGAATATGGGCTGTAGAATGCTCTGGTCTTCGTCGTACAATTCATATGTATACCTTAAGCTCTCTTGTCGTAGACGTGCTTCTTCGGCGAGGGTTGCCCGTATCCGCTGAGCGCTATGTGCGATTGCAGCAGTAAACGGGCTAGTTGCTATCAATACATCACGTTTTACCACTCGTGAACCCATGAAGAATTGTTGTTGGGGCTTATTTGTGCACCGAGTCCGTCTTCCAGTCAACCACCGCCATGCTCAGCAGAGATTCCCCTTGTACTATATAGACTGTGACGCCGACCGCGTAGACGAAGGGGAGGTGTTGGATTTTGAAATTGAGCACTCGATCTTTACCAAGCGCAGACTTTGAAAGTTGCAGCCTAACCTTATCATAGGCCCCCGAGTCGGGAAACGCTGGAAACTAGTTCGTGGAGAGGCTTTCTCAGATTCGTTTGCGTCGCTGTCGTTCAAGCAAGAGTGATACAAACTGCGGTCGTTGGCTTGGAAGACAAACAGTATAACCGCTTCTCCTTCGAAGTCGCGTGCATAAGTTGTGCCGCCTGTGAAATGTACAGTGTGCAATCGACCGACGGTCCCATTCGCAACGCCTTTCTGAGTGCGAATATTTTGTGTGATCTGGGCTGGCATGACTGGAATGAGGTCCAGAAATGGAGCCATCTGTGGCTATCATGATCATTCAGTGATCTCTGGAAGAGAAGCGTGACAGGATGTTGATCACACTTGCAGGAATCCAAGCGTCGCGACCTTTCAACACACTTGGCTGCAGTATACCCACCCAGGAACGCGTAGATTCAGGGGCAAGTGTGATAGCCTCTCGATCATACACACAGGCGAATTGCGGATTGGCCAATATGGCTCGTGGCAGGAAGCGTGCTGCAGACGCAGAGTTGGATGCTGGTGGCGCCTCCGAGATCGCCAAGTCCTTCAAGTCGAAGCGTACGAACGCAAGCACCAAACGGGCCTATTCGCCCAAGATCAGCGTGATGGTTGAGTGGCTGCGCACGAAGTATGCGCAGGTGCTCGATGCACAGGGTCAACAACTGCTGCCGCTGCCAAAGGAAGCTGTGCTTGGCTTCTTTGGTCACTTGAGCGAGCCAGCTCACGAGTGCGACGTCAACAGCAAGCATGCTGACGACACGGCTATCCCACCACTATCTGTTTCCTGTGTTACGGGGTACAAAAGCGCTCTCGTCGATCTTTACCGGACCCACAAGATAGAACTCGACAGTGCGCTCAATGATGAGCTGAAGAGCGCTCAATGATGAGCTGAAGAGCGTGCTCGACGGCTACGAGAAGACGATAAATGGACCCAAGCAACGTGGTCTCATGGACATCAATGAAGGCAAGCGCCATCTGAAGTCGAATGGATATGACTTGCTTGCACAGAAGCTGTTCAAGCAGACACCAGAGGCCAAGGGTCAGTCATGGTCGACAATTGTGTTTGCGTGGAGCTACTTCGTGCTCATGTGGAACCTCATGAGCCGCTCCGATTCCGTCGACAAGAGTATGCTGGAGCACATCGACTGGGCTGAGGATGCCATGATCGTTGAAGACCAAGGCCACAAAGGTGATCAGACTGGCGCCGACAAGTTTGGCAAGCACGTGTACGCCAACCCATATGAGCGGACCAAATGCCCCGTCTTGGCTTTTGCCGTTCTCCTGTTCAGCTTTCCAGATCGTCTTGATGGTCGACACCAACTTTTTGTTGGCACGGACAACAAAGGCCGTTTTGGGCGGGCACTTCGAAACGTGATCAAAAGTGTGAGTGATGATGAGCTGCAACAACTGGGGTGCAATCCGAAAGACATCGGCACGCACAGCCTGCGCAAGGGCAACAGTACCTATGCACTTGGCCAAGTCAGCGGACCAAACCCAGTCACCGTCTATCTGCGTATGGGTCAGAGCCTTGGTCGCCTCAAAGATCGATACATTCACTTTGGAGAAGGAGCTGACCAACTGTGTGGTCAGATGATCGCTGGCCTTCCGTTTGACTCCGATCAATATGCTGTTCTACCACCACACTTCCATCCGGAGTCGGCCCACGGATTGACAGCACGTTTTGGCAAGATACGGTGTCAGGGTTTGCTCGGTACCCACGCTCGACGAAGACCATCTTCCCGTACCTACTAGCGTCGCTAGTGTATCATGAACAGTTCCTCCGCAGCAACATCAACGCCAATCACCCGATCTTTACCGCACGTGTATTCACAAGAAACCCACTGCTCGAGAGCCTACGCGGATCCTGTGTTCTCGCAATCGGCACTTCGCCAGCCTGTTCTCTCAAAGCCACTGGCATTCCACCACACCTGGCAGTAGCAATCAAAGTCAACAAAGTCGCGAAAGAGGTGATGGATATGAAGACCGAGATGAAGACGTTACCCCCGTTGATTGCGACAACTGTTGTGAGTGAGCTGCGCCAGAGTTTCACCATCGAAGGCGCGCTCCCCGTCACACTTCAAGACATCGACTCGCGAATGAACTCTCTTCGAAATGACATCATGGGCGAGCTCCAAAGAGTGTGTGCCCATGATCCGGCAGCGAGCTACGAAAGCGGCCCCCTGAGCAGCGGTGTGCCAACATGGGAGACATGGGACTGGGAGGACGGCCGAATTTGGCACTTCGTGCCGCCGGGCTGGGACTTCCCAGTGCGTCTGCGCGTGAAGGCTGTCTGGGATCTGTGGCAGCGTGGAGATCAACACAACAAGATCAGACCATACCGCCAGATCAGCAAGCAGCACGACATCAAAGCTAAGCAGTTCATGCGGCACCACCGCGCAAAGGCAGTCATGGACGAGCTCGAGACGATTGCCGCAGAGCATTTTGACGTGGGTGTACGCCGAATCCACGAGCTGTCGATCGAGCTCTCGGATGAAGTGTTCAATCCCTGCTACGCTGTTCTTCTACGGAGACTGTATCCCACTGCTGCGCCACATCGCCCTGAAGAGATCACGTGCGGTACGCTCTTCAACAGACTCTGCGCTGATCGGAAGATCGGTCAATGAGTGTCACCCTCAAGTCACACGTCGCATGATTGTAGTCAGCCAATCAAAATGCTTTGATCCAGTGTGATCAGACGTCTATCACGGTTGCAACCATTATATCCATTCTTCCGAATTTGCTGTGTCGGGCTCGGCTGGGTCAATTTTCGCGAGTCACAGGATGCGCGATGGCACCGCACATGACAGCACTCCAAAGTTTGCACAAGGTCGGTGACGGTCCGGTCTGCTGCCGACCTCGCGAGGTGCTAAACAAGAAAGGCTGCGACGGGGATGAGTCTGAACGCACCCTTCACGTCACCTCTCATCATTCGCCGCTCATCGTGTGGACGTCAGTTTACCAGAACCTCAATATGGTCGGCCAGTCGCTGCACCGGTTCGAACACAAGTTCGGGAGTATCGTCCTATGACGACTGAGTGTTGACCCAGTGTGATGCCAGTTGGGACAGGTCAAGGATGATAGGCCCTTCTTCAAGCGGGTCAACGTCTTTCTTGGGGGCGATGATGAACGGGCTGAATCGGAGGCACCTCCGCGGTAGAACAGTTGCTGTGTCAGGCACCATGTAAGCGCCAGCTTGCTGGCCTCAACCGATGATTCGATGTAGCGCGTTTGTGGACTGGATTGCACTCTGATGGTTGCGAGCTGGCGTCAAGTCGGGAGGCAGAGGTTGGTCAAACGCATGCGTGATGCCGTCACGAACGGCACTCAGCATGGCTTCCTTGTGGTTATAGCCATGTAACAGGATATCTAGTCACACTGGATCGAGAGCTGTGTTCGGACTTCCGACGACGATCAGACTCGATCTCATTTCGCCACAACTCGACTGCCCTCGAACATTCCGCCCTTGCAGATCAGCGAATCATGTTGCTTCTCATTTATAGCAACACTATCCTTCATATCACGGACTTAGATGACCATGATTGCTCAACCCACCTAACTTCGCCGTGGTCATGCAGCAGAGCGACGTTTCGTCGTCGCGCATGACGATGGAACCGCCGAGAAGCAGCAACACGAGGTTAGGCTAGCCACTTTGCTAAGGAGCAGCACGCACATGAACATCACACTCCGGATTCGGAGCCCACTAGCACACTGCACACATCTTCATTTTGCGCTTCTTCACGTTCTCGGTGACATGGAAGAAGCACATGAGGCTGTGTGGGCGGGGCAAGACGAGCATCTGATGGGTCTGATCGAATGCGTTGCAGGTGGTGTCGGCAGCATCGGCCACGACCCGAGCAACACTAATGCTAGTGCCGCCGATCTTCTCAAACAGTGTGTGGAGCTGATCTATCGCACGGTCGAAAAATTGGGTGGTTAGTTGGGAGGCAATATAGAACGCAACTGGGTGAAAGGTGCGAGCGTTGTCCGACATGTCAACAACGGTGAGCGGGAGGGCGACTGGCAGAGTGTGAATGTTGCATCGAGACGTGCAACGTGCATGAGCTGGTGTTGCGAAGGCGTGCGATCAGAGATTTTTTGTCTAGATACCACAAAGAACGGATTTCCATTGCATTCTTTTCCCACCCGAGGCCGGCTGCCCGAAAAAAGCCGAAGGCGAATAGCACCGACAGATTTTTGTTCTCGTCAATCTTCTTCACTATCCTTCCTAGCGGTGGGTCCTTCTTGAGTGCTGTTTGCGGTGGTAAGATGTCCGTTGATTCTGTGCTGATGTGGGAAACTGTTGTCGCGTCTTCGTAGGCTTTGCGCGGGGTCAACACCTGTGGATTGTCCCCCAAAGTGAGTGGTAACTACACAAGGAAATGCGATTCTACAAACCCTTTCGAGATTTAATCTCGAAAGGGTTCTCTATTTGTGACGGTTTATATATTTACGAGTGCTGTCCTCTGGCTCCATGTTTCGCACCATCTTACACGTGTTGCCCACCCCTCCCGTTGTTGGGTTGCTGACTTAGGGTGACGTACTTCGAAGTATGCCACCACCAAAGTGGAATCGTTCAAGCAAACACCTGTAATTTGTCGTGACGATCCGCTTGGTAAGCCAGAAATTAGGTCCAATATGTATAAATACATAAATAGACTAATTCTGAAAATCAGTTCAACTAAAATTGCACAAATATGCATCAGCCAAAAATGACCTTCCTTCACATCCTTTTCAATGTCAACGATGTTGCGAAACGATTTCGTCGATCGGGTGCCAGCGCACGCCAACGAAGTTTGTGTCTACGATATCTGGTGCTTCCCTAATGGCTAACTTTTGACTCAGGAAGTGCCACCTCTCGTATCGTTGGTATTCTTGAAAGCCAAGCTCAAAGAATCACAACGTTACTAGTAACAAGCCTTCTCGTTGAGGATACGCATCTCCTCCGTCTTCCTTGGTATTGTGCTGGCTCGAGAGTGAAGTGAGCCCTCAGGGCTGCCCTGGGATAGTGGGCATCAGTTCACTACAGTGTAGTGTTGCCTGTCCCCACCCGCCTGTGGAAGACGCGGTGGCGTCGTTTCAACCGAACCACGTGCAGACGATAATTCCACCTCTGCATCCATCACCGCCACAAATCCAATGGGCTCGAGTGGATGGACGTCACCAGCTGACTACTTGGTGATTTTTGCGGTCAAAGAGACTGTCAAGGAAGGGAGAGAGGAAGCATGTGTGGAACAGGCTGACTAAGACCAGCGCCTGTCCAATGGGGTCCCCAGAAGCACATGGATATAGGGAGACCCATTCCGGCTGAATTCCAGGCTGCAGTCGAGGCAGGGCTCCAGCCACATGAGTTGTTGGTTACGACTGAGCTTCTCATTCCTCAATCCCCCCGGTGGAGCTCAATAAGCTCACGCTAGCGGATACCAAGACAGTACCACCAACATGGTCAAGCTCCACGTTATTGCCGTCTTCGTGGCGACACTACTTGCGGCGGATGTCAGTCTCGCCCAGAATGCTGCGGTGTACGCGCAGAACGACTTCCGCCAGGTCGCTCCGACGACTCCAGCTCCGTCAACTCCGAGTCCGACGACTGTGACGCCAGTGCCTTCGTCGCCGACTCCTACGACGTTGAAGCCAACTTCGTCGACGCCAAGCCCAACGACCTTGGCGTCCACTCCGACTCCGTCGCCGAGCACGACTACTGTACCGCCTTCGACTAAGCCAAGTCCGACGACAGCTCGTCCGGTCACCCCAGCTCCGACGACGCCAAAAATCACCCTGCCTCACTGGGTCGGTCCGCTCAAGGGCAATCCCATTGACACGGCCTGCTACCGCAAGACGTACATCACCAAGAACAAGAAGTGCGCTCCTGGGTACAGCTTCGACAAGATCACGACGTGCTGGACGCAATGTCCGATCGAGTACCCTGTGGAGTGTGGCATGGAATGCATCCCGCAGAACAAGGACTGTGCCAAGGAGGTGTTGGCCAAGGTGACGTCAGTTGCGAACGTCGCCTTGAACGTAGCTACGTCGGGAGTCTTTGGCCAGCTTTCCAAGGCGGCCAAGGGAGTCCAGACCGGCGTCAAGTGTGGCCAGCAACTCTTCTCAGCTGTTCAGAAGGTCATTAGCTATATTGACGATGTCGAGAACAACGGCAAGGTCGACACGACCAAGGACCAGCTTCTCTTCCTTCTTGACAAGAGTGACTTCGTCGTGTACGACCTACCTGCCGCCGTCGGCACGTGCCTGGGTCTGTCCATCCCGGAAGGCCTGGGCAAGACCAAG
>JAADVL010000676.1:0-17388 GCA_023334995.1 Pythium sukuiense | reverse complement strand
GGGGAGGGGGGGGGGGAGGGGTAAAAAGAACTGATCAAACCGACCTGAGCCCAGACCCACCGTGTTTGCATTAGTCTCCTTCCCATTTCTCTGTGTGTGTTTTCTAGCGCGTGGATCCCGGGCGTCGAGCATCAGTTCTCTCTTCTTCTTATCTGCTTGGTTAGACAATACGGTCGAGCTCCGTGGCGTACGACAGCATCTCGCCTGTGAGCTTGAGCGACGGGATGTCGGACGCGCCGAGGCTCTTCTCCGGGGCCTTGAACCACAGGAAGTTGTCGCGCACCGTCCACTCGGGCTTGCGTTCCTGGATGTAGCCACTGAGCTCTGCCGGCGAGTCAAAGATCAGCATCTTCTGTGCGTCGCTGATCTCCAGACACTGGTACGCGATCTCCGCACAGTCCGCGATGTTCTCGCGCACAGTCTGCAGCAACTGCGAGAGGAAGAACTTGAAAAACGGGTTGGGCACGTTCGCGCGGGCCTCCAGCACCTTGTTGTAGCTGCCTTCCATCAGATTCTGCTCCAGCTTAATGGCGAAGGCGATATTGACGTCGTCGCGGCTCTTCTCCGGGATCAGCTCCAGCTAACCATCAATCAATCATTCCGAAACAACATCAATCGGTCTCGTTCATCATTGATTCAACGGAGAGAGAGAGAGAGAATGGCGCACCTCGTTGTGGAACTCCGCCATGCGGTTCTCGACCAGCAACTGCAGCAAACGCGTGCCCAGGATCGGGAAATGGAGCGGCGACGGCGCCAGCGTCGCGCTCACGGACGCGCTGTAGTAGGCCTTGAGCTGCAGCACGTTACGCTCGAAGGCCGCGATGTCCTCGCTCAAAACGCTCAGAATCGCCGCGCTTTCCAGCACGTGGCGCGCCAACGTCTTCTCCTGCGTGGCTGTGGCCGACGTCACGTTGCTGGGCGGCAGCGACGGCAGCGTCGTCAATGCGATCTTCGAGGAACATCAATCGTCACCATCAGCCACTATCTCCATCGATTCTGGACCGAACTTTGTGGGATTCCATGCTTACCTTGAGCTTGGCCAGCAAGGGCTTGGCATCCTGCACGCGGTTGGCGTCCACGGTCGCGCGGAGCACCTCGGCGTCGCGCTCTAATGTCGTAAAGTCCATGATGGTGATCTTGGGGGCGATCCTTCCTGTGCTTTCTCCAGGTTTTGGATATTGGGGATCGCGCCACTTCATAGAGTTACTTTTCACTGCATTAGCTTCTACTATCAAATTAGCTTGTTTTAGTCTCATTTGTAACACTGAGGGTACGGTGGAGGGTACGCTTATAACTCCGTGTAACCCTCATGCTTCCCAGACAATTCAACGAGAACGAAGAGCGGCAACATGAGCGGACGGGCGTATGCGCGGAACCCTACGGGCACGCTAGGCGGCGCCACCGACATCCACAGCTTCGTGCCGCATCGTTTCCGACTAGCGGGGCCCAAGGTGACCAACAAGGCGAAAGACCTCGCGATTCGGAGGTCAGAGGAGCTCGTGGAGGCGACAGGGTTACGCTTCATAATCGTTGATTGACGTATGGGTTTCTGTGGGCATTTTGGCGTCTGTAGGGTGATTCAGAGACGCTGTAAGGAGAAGAACTGGAAGAAGCTGCTGCGCATGCAGCACACGCGCTTGTTCCCACTTCAATCGGCCGAAGAAGAGGCTTTTTCTCCCGGAAACGGAGCTGTGAGTGGCGAAAACGACGGCGACAAGACCGCGAACGACAAAGCAAACGGCGCTGTGGATAATGGAGGAGGAGCGCCGAAGGAATCGGCGACTACGACGGTGGAGACGGGGAATGGAGAGGGCAGCCTGGCGGTTGGGGCGTCTGAGGATGAGAACAAGAAGCAGGAGGAGGAGACGATGCCAGAGCCTGTCGTGGACGTGAAGCAGCAGGAGAAGGAGACGTTGGACAAGGCCAAGCAGCAACTGGAGGTGCGAGCCACTGGCTGTCAGTGGAAGAAGGTGGTTGTGCCGAGTCTGAGCTGATATTGTGGTCCGTAGGAGATGGAGGAGAAGCTCAAGGCGCTGTCGGCGCAGAAGCACGAGAAGTTCCAGCAGCTCAAGGATCTGCTGATCGCGGAGGCGCGGTCTAAGAGCACGCCGCCGATGCCCAAGAAGCGCCGCGTGGACTCGCTCGGGTCGGCGTCAGCGACGGGCAGCTCCCCTCGCTTGACGGGGATTTCTATGGCCGAAGGAGCGTCGCTGCTGGGGGCGCCGAGCCCCAGTCTACTGCGTGCCCAGTCGTTCAGCGTCTCCAGTTCGCATGACTTCACAGCCCAGGACCAGCACGCGCGGCGGTGATGGAGTGGCGTCGCCATGGAGTGGAGAGGTTTGGTTAAGAACTGGTAACAGGATGCATTTTCTAACTTTATCTCCGCGTCTTTTCGCGTCCACCATGCCACACCACTTCAAGCCATTGATCGAGCAAGCGTCTCACCAGCCAGCATGGAGCGTCAGGGCGATGCGGCTACCGTGGATATTGACGCCGCAGTGGCTGCGACGGCGGATGCGAGCAAGAGCGACGACGCGGCGATTCAAGATGTCGAAATGGCGGCTGCTCCAGACCCACACGCCAACGGCGATGTCGTGGATGCATCAGATACGCAAGCCGGCTTCCATCGGTCGCTTGGCACGCGCACGACCAGCAAGAGCTCACGAGACAAGCATGTTCCGTTCATGCGAGACGAGTCGTTCAATCGGATCAGCAGCTCGCCTGTGCGCTTTGGCTCTCTCTCTGAGGCGTTCGCATTCACCGTCTTCTTGCTGTTGTTCATCCTCGCGACCACGGTCATCGGCCAGGACGAACACGACTTCTACTTTTCCAACCGCGTGCGTGCTGCTATGATCGAGAGGGATTTCGAAGTCGCGATTCAACAAGGAGCGTCGTCCACGCAGAAGCGGTTCTCCGGAATCCAAGACCAGGGCGATGTGTGGGCGTTCCTTCAGGGGCCGTTTCTCGACGCAGTGTACGGTACGAGTCTCATCAGTGAAGCTGACAAGGATACTCAAGCCAGCGCGGGCACGATGATGCTGTCGTACAACCGCGTATTGGGTGGCGTACGGTTCCGAACACTGCGTGTCGTCCAGAACTCGTGTCCTCAGTTCGCTCGCATCCCGGAATACGCTGCGCTGGTGCCGTACTGCTATGGGCGATATGAAAAGGGTCTCGAGGAAACAAAGGGCTACGGTCCGATCCTAAACAGCGGCGACATCACGGCGTCGTTGTGTTTCAAGTTTGCGCAGAGCTTCTTCAAAGAAAAGCAGAACACGAAGGTTTACAGCGACTTGCAGACCTGCTACAGTGATTGCGCGAGGTCTTGTGGCGACCACTACGGCGTGGAGCGATTCCGGTACACGAAAGAATGCACGTCTCAATGCGGCGTCCACTGCAAGTGCATCTACGAGCAGCCAGTGGGCTTCACGAATTTGTGTGCGGATCCAAACCCGAGAGGTGCCAATTCAGATCTCCCAGTGGCGATTTTTGCGTACAACTGGAGCTCTGCTGCATCGACACTTGCGAAGAAGGCGACTGCCTACACGAACGCGTATCCTGGTTCAGGGTACGTGGTGGATCTACCGCTCAATGGCACGCTCGCGTCTGCATCGATCGCCCAGATGAAGAAAAACCGGTACTTGGATCTCGCCACACGCGCTCTCGTCGTCGACTTCACCATGTTCAACGCGTATCTCCAGCTTTTCAACATCGTCCAGTTCGTCATCGAATTCCCGGCCTCTGGTGGAGTGTACGCATCGTTCTCCGACGTTGTGATCGATATCTTCCAGTACTCGACACCGATGGACACGGCGCGAATTGTACTGGAGCTCCTGCTCGTGGCGTTCATCGCGTGGCGCTGGAAGGCACTGCTCCAGAAATGGTACTCGATGGGTATCCGCACGTATTTCGCGTACGATACACTGTGGCATTCGATTGAGAGTGCGCATCTCACGATGTTTCTGGTGGTCATCGGCTTCCGGTTGTACGTGATCGACTTGAGCTACGGCACGTTGAGCGGCTCCATCTCGAAGGCGATTAAAGCGGCGTCGTCACCGTCCGATATTCCAACGTTCCATTCGCTTGCGCGAGTGCGTGAAGTCGACGCGATTCTCAGCAGTGTGAACGCTGCCTTCGTGTGGATGCAGTTTCTCAAGTACACGCAGGCGAGCAAGCGCATGTGTCTGCTGTTGCGTACACTCCGCCGGGCAAGCTTCGATCTCGTGTGGTTCTGCATCTACTTCTTGTCGTGCATTTGTGCCTTTGCTCAGATCGGGTACCTGCTTTTCGGGCCCCAACTCGCAGCATTCCGGTCACTGGGCGTAGCGATCGTGACTCTTCTGCAAGCAGTGGCGGGAGACTTGGACTACGCGGCACTGGTGGAAGCTCACAAGGCACTTGGACCGATGTTCTACGTGTCATTCTATCTGCTGCTGCTGTTGATCTTGCTGAATGTGTTCCTCGCGATCGTGAACGACGCATACGTGCAGACGCTTAGCGAGCAGGAAGAAGAAGACGAAGCCGAAGAAGCCGCACTCTTGCGATCCGAGCGTGGAGCGGGAGAAGGTCTGGACCCTCAAGCCGACGTCGAGGCTCAGTTGAAGAGACTGGAGCGTCGAGACCTTGAACAATTGCGGAAGTATCCATTCAGCAAGGGACTCACACCCGCTATTCGGCTACTATTCGCTGATTTGAAGCGCTCGCTGTACGAAATGCGAACTGGTCGTCGACTATTTAAGGTCGATCCGATGGTCAGTGGGATGCTCGGCGTCATGGGGGACGCTGCTGCCGCTGGGTCTGGACCCCGTGGAGCGGCGGGTGTCGCATCGCGGAAGCTGACCATCCAAGTCAAGCGACAACTCGAGAAACAGATGCAACTCCAAGAGATAGCTCGTGACGCAAAGCGAGCAGAGATTGACAAGGAGCAACGTGAAGCACTGGAGGGTCAGCAGAATGAGCTAGCTCAGCGTCTCACGACGCTGGTGGAGAGTAACCAAGAGAAAGCGAAGCGGATGGCAGACATGGAAGGAATGCTCGGGTCCATCGAGAAATTGTGTCAGCAGCTCGTGACGGCAGCCATGGAAGATGTTCCGACGTCACCAAAGCGACCGACGACGACAGCCCAATCGAATCGGCCATTGACGGGATCCAGCGCACTAGCGATGGCTCTGCAAAGACAGAAGACTGCCCGTAAGGGTGTGGGCGGGAAGTCGGGAGACTCAGTCGAGATCGAAGAGATTACGCTGTAAGTCTAGCTTATTGCACTAATGATCGAGCGAGCTTACATGAGCTGCGAAAACTGTTGTGACGACTGCGCTGCCCCTGGTGGAGGCTGTAGGCTTCTCTGCGGGGGCTGTATTCGTCGTGGATCAACGGTCGCGTTCATCGTGGGCATTCTCGAATCATCTTCCTTTCCTGAAGGGAGACCAGGTACAGGAGTCGCCACTGGAGCAACCACAGTCGTCACACGCCGTCGTATCAGCGCCTGGCTTCCTGAGGGCGTGGAGATGGCAGCCGCTGACGGCGAAGGATGCGACGTGTTGGCCACAATCACGGTTTGTCTTTGACTGGTGGCCAACGGCAGCTCAGGCCGCTTCTGGTTGTGGTGGTGGGCAGCCAGAGGAGACAGTGCGACCATGCCGTTGCTCACGGAGACGCGGGTGCTGTGGCTGTTGCTGCCTTGAGACGGTGGCCTTGCGATTGTGGATCCGATCATTGGTCGCTGAGGCGCAGTCGGCGTCCCGCTGACGACGGAACTGCTTGGAGTCTGGCTGCCATTGGTGAGTAGCACCAAATTTCGACCACTTCTCACTGAGCTGGGTCGTCGAGCGGACGCTGGGACGACTATGGGCGACTGTGCGTTTGGTGGTGCTGGCCGATGAGACTGTCGCGAGTCATGAGACGACGGAGGACGCGCAACGAGGGTAGGGCCGTCACTCTGTCTTCGACGCACGGGATCAATCATTGCCTGAGCTGAAGCCGTACTCACCGTGACGGTGCTTGAACTGCTAGGAGGCTTTGTGGCTGGGACCGGATCTTTAGTGCGGATACCAGTCGACCGGATCTCGTCAGCGGTCATCTCCGGACGTCGGGGCGTACCATTCGACTTTTCTGGTGCAGGGTGTGAGGGTGGTTGCCGTGATGCGGGCTGCTGAGACTGCGTTCCTGTCGGTACAGGCGTTTGATCCTTCATCAGCCGTAGCAGCTTACTACAGTATTCAATGCACACTGATCAGACAGCGAGTCTCGTTTGCTTGGCTCCAGCAAGTAGGTTACTTACTTGTAAAGCAGGTAGAATGATGCCGTGAGACCGTTGTGGGCCTTATGCTTGAGCGCTTCGGCCACATCGTCCGGATCCAAACCGACAGTCGCGAGCTGACCCAGGATGTGGTTGCGAAGCCTCACGTCGTCGCAGTTCGCTGCGATTGCGAGAGGCCGTGGGACGCTTGCACGAGCACTCGCGAACCACGGGTGTTGGCGAATCATCTCAGCCGTGAACCGCTTCTCGGGATTGGTCTCGAGGATACGGCGGATCAGATCTTGCACGGCCTGCAGCTCACAGGTCAATTTCAGACACACACGGCTTTCGATATCCACAATAGAAACACTGAGCACTCACGTGGCTGAGGAACGGCGGTAATTTGTAGTCGGCGCTCAGGATTTTCTTGTACAGCAAGTTGGTGTTGCTGTCCTCAAACGGCAAATACCCACAGACCATCGCGAACAACACCACGCCCAGGCTCCACATGTCCGCCATCGGGCCTTTGTATAGCTTGCCCTGGATCATCTCAGGGGCCGCGTAACAAGGCGATCCGCACGCAGTTTTCAAAAGCCGTCCATGATCGTGAGTATTACTGAGCCCGAAGTCCACGATTTTCACAAGCAGCCCCGAGGGCATGGCGGGGCAAGACTGTAAGAGCAGATTCTCAGGTTTGAGATCTCGGTGGGTGACTTCGTTGGCATGCAGGTAGTCGAGGCCGTCGACGATCTGCTGGAAGAGCATGACTGCTTCAGGCTCTCGAATACGATGATGGGCCACGATGTACTCGAACATCTCGCCGCTGTCGACGTATTCCATGATCAAGAAGATCCTCTCGGGCGAGTCAATGACCTCAAACAACTGGATCACGTTCACGTGGCGGTTGCGCTTGAGGATTTTGATCTCACGGGCCACACGCTCAACGTCTGCGACTTCCACAATCCGCTTCTTCTCCAGGATCTTCACAGCGACTTTCTCCCCCGTGATGAAGTGGAGACCAAGCTTGACTTTGCCAAACGTACCCTTGCCAATGGTCTCACCTAACGCGTAGTCGCCGATCGTCTCGCCAGCATTCCCAGGAGACGAATTGGACGCCCGCGACCATGAATGCGCTGGTGGTGCAGGCCGTGTAGACGCCGGAGGTTGTGGATTCGCCGCTGGTGAAGGTCTAGGCGTTGTTTGGTTTTCAGGCTGTGGAGCCGGTCCGGGGGTAGCTGCGTTTACTGCTGGATGCGCCGGTTTCTTCGGCGATGATGAGCCTGCTGTCTCTGGATTCGCGGCTCCTGAAGCCGCGACAGCAGTGGAGCTCATGGATGCGATGCGCACGCCACTAGCGGTCATCCCGGCTCAATTCGTGAGGATTCCGAAGTCTGTTTCACGGTTCAAAGGGCATTCACGTGATCTCACTAACCATCGAGTAGATGCAAATGCAAGGAAGGCGCACAATACGAAGGCATCGACGTCATCCAACCGCACTGTCACTCAAAGCGGCTCTCGCTGTTGCTATTTCGGCTGTAGCTGCTCGTGAAGGATGCGATGGTACAGGAAATCTAAGAATATTGGAGATCCTGGACGCACTGATCTACTGGATCTGGTGAATGAGGAGCTCCACGGAGCGCAGACTCGCATCGTTGGTGAGTACGACGTCGTAAAGCTTCAGGTAATCATCGAGTGATTCGTCGACGTGCACGTTCAGGAATCCCACGCGGATGATCTCGTCCTCAGTCACATCCAAGCCCTTGGACATGTTTACGTCACCACGGGAGTCGCCGAGAAGGAGGATGTTGCGACGCTTCTGGAGCTTGCACTGGCGGTAGAATGCGGTATCCAGCAACACACTGGCGTTCTTGTTGAAGCAGTGGATCAGCTACAAATTGAAGATCGTACAGTCAGTGGATGAAGCTAGGACCCGTAGCAATCGCTGCTGCACGTACGCTGCCCTGGAAGCCCGTGATAACTCCCTTCTTATCGAACTGCATCATGTTCGACACGACGTGGACGTTGCTTGGAGTGGTTGAGAAACCGTGGCGCTTGAACTCCTGGTGGAGCACTTCGTGGATGACGTCGTAGAGGCCTGCAGAGAAGATCAGCGTCGGCACTTTCTCCTCAGCAAGCACCTTGAAGATCTCAATGAAGCCAGGACGGAAGGGCAGATCGCCGTGGGTGACGGCATCCACGATCTGCTTCTTTTGGAGCTTGTACTTGACGAGAAGGTTGTGTGCGTTTGACCACCTAGCAATCACAACCTCTAGGTCAGAAGACGCCAACGACTGCGTACTCCAAGGTGAAACATCCTACCATTCGATCATGTAGGGCAGTTTCTCCTCCTGGGTCATGGTCGGCGACATCTCGATAGGAAAGTACTTTTTGAACAGCTCCTTCTCCTGCTCGACCACCACAGGGTTCATGAACTTGCTCGACATGAGCACGCCGTGGCTGCTACTGGCGTGCTCGCCGGTGGGCTTGAACTGCGGCGTCAGCGTCTGGTCAAAGTCCGCAATCACGATCAGCTTGTCGAGTCCGTCGGTGCAAAACTTCTTCCACTTGCGCGCAAACTCGTCTACAAGCCATTCATCCACACAGTGAGTGCATGCGTCCCTCAGTCCCACCAAAGGTACGGTAACAACTCTACTCACCAGGATCGCGGACGATCATGGTTGGCTTGGCGTGGTGGATGGAGCGCTTGGCGGCCACCGAGGGCTTTGCCTCCGTACGCACCAGCGCACTCGACGAGGCAGCAGCAACGACGCCCAGTGAGAGAGCGAGGCCAGCCGGGACAGCGAGGCGGAGGCGTGTGCGCAGCATGATGCAAATGGCAAAGTGATCCCTGTAGACTTTACTGGAGATTGCCAGCGACTCAGATGAAGAGCTAAACTCAGACCTGAGACGACCATCACTTTTGGTATCACTTGAGTTTTGTATGATGTGTAGCTGTGAGTGACGGTCAGATCAGATGCAATGCAGATCCTGAATGGTGACGTATCGAGAAGCGAAACGAAAATCGCAATGGCGACTCGGATGCTTCGAGGACTTCAACGCCACGCTGGCGCCTGTGGCGCGGCAGTGGCCGCTGAGGGCGTGTGGTCGGCTGCTTCGTTGGCTGGTGGTGATAGCCGCTGGGTTGCAAGAGCGGAGTCACGCTGGGTCGATGCGCGATCTTGGTGCGTTTCGATCAATCCATTTGATACTGACGGCGTTCGTCGCCATGGACGGCGTGACAACTGGCATCGGTGTCCCACGAAGAGGCAATGCCGATCTGAGAAGCCGAGGTGGTCCATGCCGGCTGGCTCAGCATGATGAGCTAAGCTCAAGCAGGTGGACGAGGACGAGGCCGGCGACTACCATTGCGGCAAGCTCCCACTCGTCCGCTGCAAGACCCTGGACCAGCAGCCGACACGACCAGGGTCCCTGGTCGTGTCCGCTGCCATGGCCCACATAGTGCCGAAATTGCCACAGTGAGTACCGAAATATGCGTTATCATGCCCACTAAAAACTACATCCAAGGAGGCGGAGGCTGTGCAGACTCGGTTCGACGCCTTCGCGTAAATGTGGATATCGACTGGATCAAATGGTCTCGTCCGCCATCAACTCGTATCGCTCCATCATCTCGTCGGTTCCGTCATTTGGCTTCGGCAAGAAATCATCGATCTTGCGTCTCTTCAGAGGTGGTTCGACCAGCGAGTTTCGACAGCACGCTCTTGTCGCCGAACCACGTAAACGGCCAGTTCCCGTTCAGATCCGTCAGCAAGCTCCTTGGGTAACAGCCAAGCGGTGCCTTGAGACTGCAACTGGTCAGTTGGCCTAGAGTTTGTGCATGATGGGAGGATTCCACTTTCTTCTTGAGCTCGATCACCAACCGGACGCCGGCCAGATCGTTCGCTGGCAACTTCGTACTCCAGCTCCACTGTGCCTTCTTTCATGATCTTCTACCCCCGCCACGAAAGGCTCAACACTACATATATTAGTATCTACCCCGTGTCTTCAGCGCAGTGCTGTGCCGCGTGCTCATGCCGACAGCTTTGCCCTCTTCGCTCTCGGCACCTTCGCGTCACCCCTTCGGGTGCTCGACTCATCCGTGTGCTCGGACTCCAGGCGACACACCTCACGCAGCGCGTCTTCAGCAGTCGGGCGGTTGCGAGGATCCCTTGCCAAGAGTCTCTCCAGAAGCGCTGTGCGCGGCCCCGCGTCGTCCCAGTTGACCGAACACTCATCGATCAAATGGCCAACAGACCACAGATCGACTGCTGTCGTGTGGTTTCCACCATCCAGGAAGATCTCTGGAGCGTGTGATTTTCCAGCAAGTCGAATTGCAGGAGAATTGGGCTGAGGACTGAGTGCTGCGTCCATGAAGTCGATCAAAAACCAGCCACCACCGTCTTCTTCTTGTTGTTTGAGAACGTTTGGCCACCTGATGTCCCGATGCATCCACGACGCACGGTGCAACGCAACGAGAGCCTCGAGAACATGGCGCAGCGCACAAAACAGCTCAGTCAACGAGGTGGGGTTCCGGAGGTAGCCTCGTGGCTTCAGACAAATCATGTGCTTGCTTCGTTTGACTCTGACCAGTGAGTCAACGTTGGGCACTTGAGACAACTCCAGGACGCGGTACACGCGATGAACGTGATCGGCAACTTGGTTGAAATCGACGGGTGCGCCTTGTGGGTTCGTCGCGGCAGAGAAGTCTTTTCGCGCACCCCACGGGTCAAGGTGAACGACCTCGCCACTATTGCGTGGAATGTTCACGTACTCTCCTTGACTTGATGCCGGACAACGAATCGTAATGGCGTGGAATAACCGTCCGATCTGCAAGAGCGCAAGCAGCAAACGGAGACGATCGACCACGAAGTGGAGCCGAAACTCACCGATTTCAACACTTGCAGACTTCGATGTCTCTCCGACTCGGCGAAGTGCAAACAAACGGCATTTGAATCCGGAGGCAGCGTACGCGAAAATGTACGGAGCGTCGCCGTAGGTCCACGTGAGCTTGCTATAAAGCTCATCTCGTGGAATCGAAATGTCAACACCCGGAGCTTCTTCTTCACCGCGAAACACGCACACCGAATTGAGTGTGAACACAAAGTCCGGACGGCCAGAACCGGTGGAAGTTGACGCGTTCGTATCGCGATTGACTGTTCCCATGGGGAACACGGTTGCGAGAGGAATGCGAATGAAGATGTCCCACAGATAGATGAATGACGCCTCTGTCCCCGTGCCGTCGCCAGCCTCAAGGTTCGTGACGAAGTCCACGACTTTTTTCTTCAGCGCCTTGCAGAAGCGAGTGCTGTCTTCAACGAACAACTTGTCGAGGACATCTTGAGGATCAGTACCACCGAATGCGCCGCGAATTTCCGCGAGGGCCAACGGGTGGATGGAAATCTTTGTTGGGAGTGGTTCCTCGACAACCGACTCAAGCTGATCGATCAGCGGCAAAGCGTGGTCGGTAACACGTGCCTTGTAGTAACTCTTAAGCCAATCCGACGAAGTGTCGATCACATCTTGGATGGCATGAGAGTCGCTCGTGGCACCAGCCGCAGCTTCGGGAGTTCCACGAGGATGTGGATATCTTCCTCTCCTGGCTTGAAGTTCTTTCCGAAGTAGTCCGGCTTGTCGAGCTTCCATGAAGGCCGCATCTTTTTGTACGTCTTGTCAACCTCGCCTCGCAAGAACTCCTCCACGTCGTCGTCGTCTTTGAGCCACGCGTCACCCTCCTTCGCCAAGTAGAGCGTCAATTTGCTGGCGTCGAATGTGTACACGTCCTCGTATCGTTTCTTCTTAAAGATGGCCTCCTGCACGTTCTCTACTTTCGCATCGCGTGCGATCGTCACGGAGAACACCGTGGCTTCGTCGTACACGGCACACCCCAGCGTCACTGTGCCTCCTTCCATGATCTTCTACCCCGCCACGAAAGGTTCAACACTGACACATCGCGGCATTGTGAAGAAAGATGCTTCAGTCCAAGTCACAATTCATTTTGGACTTGCACTGCGATTCATTTTTAGCCTCTCACATTCCGCCTGAAATACGCTTTTTATGCCTTCCCGAGCGTGAGTGACGGTCACTTCAACAATTTGCCCTTTCTCTTGAATTGCTAAGATGCCAACAAATTGCCTCGGCTCTCCACTACGGCCACGCCGCGCGCCGACCGACAAGAAGCGACATCTCCCTCAACGGCATGGGCGCCGAGCTCCACCCGACATCACGTGTACGTTCCTGAACGGCAAGTTTACGGGCGACCAGAAGCTCGTGTACGAAGGCGTGCTCAAGGCCCACGACATGACACTAGGCCATGCCAGTCTGATCAGTCCTGCATGATGAACAGCTCGTGGAGGTACGAGGCCATACTTGCCCTGCGACAAGTGTTCATTGTCAAGGGCAATATAGTGCTGGTCCTCCACGTACCCTGCTCCCTCAATGAACACCATGACTTCATTCACACCATGACTTCATTCACACCGCAGCCTCATTTGAAGTGAGGCTGCGGTGTGGGCGAAGGCACGGCGTTTCTTGGCAGGATGAGCCAAAAGAGTCATTTGGCTCATCCTGCCAAGAAAGCTTTTGACAGGAAGCTGGCAAAAGCAAGTGCTGAACTACACCTGGGCTACAACTACCATAACCTAGTGTACCCTTCGAGAACCGTAACCTCTTGACCGAGTGGAGACTCACACCTCAGGCCTCAAGTGCCCCACCTGAGTCTTCACGCAGGTCTTCATGCACTGGGACCGCCCGAAGTGCGTCTCGGTGCTTCACAAACGTCGCCTTCACTAGTGGCTTCGTGAACATGTCAGCCACGTTGTCTGCACTGGCGACCTTCTGAACGCAACGTCCTCTTGTTTCTCTCGTGCCGGACGTCAATATGCTTGGACCGCCCATGGAACTCTGGATTCTTCGCTAGCTTCAACGCACTGACGTTGTCGATGTAGATCGTTGTTGCTGCTGGGCGACTCCGAAGCAACTCCTCTGCCATCATGCGGATGTGGATCACCTCTTGCACTAGCATGCTGAGTGAGATATACTCGGCCTCACTTGTGTGGACGGCGACTGTCCGGGTGCCGAGCATCAAATACATCAGGGACCTCACTGCTTGCCGATACGGCTTGCCTTTCATCAGCTCCACTTCATCTCGATCACTTGCACACAGCGACTTGGACAGCACGAGGCCTGGATTGAACGGCACGTCCGCCTTGTTGCACTCGTGCATCTTGAACTTCTCGAGCATCTTCACCGTGTACTTGTGCTGTGAGATCTTCAGGAGCCTCTTGCTTCTATCACGCTTGATTTCCCAACCGAGAATGTAGTGAATGGGCCCCAAGTCCTTCATCTTGAATCTGGCTCGTAGCACTCGCTTGAACTCGTCGATAATCCGCATGCTTGGTGCGTACAGTATCAAGTCGTCAACGTAAATGGAGATGAAACACGGCTGTCCATCCATCCACTTCACGCCGACACAGGCTTCAGTCTTGAGCATCGTGAAGCCTTGCCTCTCAAGGCACTCGCGTATTAGTCTGTACCACACTCTGGGAGCCTGCTTTAGTCCGTACAAGTACTTCTTCAGGCGACACACATGGTCTTCCTTCCCTTTCACGCTATAGCCCTCAGGTTGCTCCATAAACACCACGACATCAATCGGCCCGTTCAGAAACGCGGTCGTGACGTCCATTTGATGAATCTCGTAGTCTCTCACTGCTGCATACGTCAGGAGAAAGCGCAGCGTCTCGTATCGCACCACTGGCGCGAACACTTCATTGTAGTCGACACCTAGCTATTGCAAATACCCCTTGATCACCAGCCTCGCTTTATACCTCTCAATCGTGCCGTCGGCGTTGTACTTCCGTCGCAAAACCCACTTGCTCTGCAGGATCTTCATTCCTGGTGTTCTGCGCACGAGCTCCCATGTTCCGTTCGCTATGAGGGACTCATACTCAATCTCGACTGACGCTGCCAACATTGTTGCCTCTGCATGTCACTTCTGAGTCACACTCTTCACGAACCGCTTACGTGCTTGCTCATCTGCCGACTCGATCGCTCTGGCCATCAACAAGTGCTCGTTCATCCACCTTGGTGGCTTGATTGGCCGTCCACTGCGCGTTGCGTGGACCTGGGTCCACGACCTACCTTCTTTCTGCTGGCTGGGTACTGGATCCTTTGGCGTCGCGCTACTCTCATTCTCTGCTCCTGTGCGAGGCCGCTTGGCCGCACCTCCTTCTTGACTGTCTCCTTCGCTTCTTCTCCCGTACGCTTACTGCTGCTACTTTCTTCCATGACACCGGCTGCCACACTAATGTCAGTCTCTTCTCCTCGGGTCTCTCTCCCATCGGCTTGCTCCGATGTCGACTCTGTGACACGGTGCTCTCTCTCCGCTTCTGCGCACTCTTCTACTGCTAATTCTTCTGCTGTTGTAGCTCCGCCGCTGCTGAGTACCCTGGTGCTCCTGTCCTCTGGGACATTGTGGTGTGAACCGGTTCACTCTCCTACCGCGCTGATGAGACGCGGCTGTTCCACCCCAGGCGCTCGGCCTACACTGGTCACTGGACCCAGTATGCCGCTGTCTTCCGTACTGCTGGCCTGGCCACCATCAGCACGCTGCACAATGCGCCTCGACTCTTCTGCATTTACTTGTGGCAACACATAGTCGTACAGGTTGGCTACAGACTCATGATCTCTGTGCTCCTTCGTCCAGCGGAACTGCCACTGGCTGCTTCGCTCTTTCCTTCTTCTGCTGCGCACGGAGCTGGCAGTTCTGACGTGCTTCTTCTGGCGTGGCTAACTGGGGAAACTTCTGCTCATCGAAGATCACGGTGTCACTGTACTTCGACTTCAGCGTCTCACAGTCTAACAGCTTGTAGCCACGTTGATCCGTCGGATATCCAACGAACATCATGCACTTCGCACGTCGATCATACTTCTTCCTCTCGCCCGCATCGACATACGCCCACATTTCACAGCCGAACAGACGAAGATGCCACAATGGTGGGTCCCTCTGAAACCACACCTTGAACGGCGACACCATACCATTCCACCTGGCTGGCAGGAGATTCACTACGTACGCGCTCGTGATTGCTGCTTCCACCCAGAGCCGCTGGTCGAGTTGTCCATGGTGAAGAAAGCACCGAATACTCTCTGCGATTGTCCTGTTCATAAGCTCTGCGACTCCGTTCTGCTCTGGCGTCTTCTTGATGGTCACCGTACACTCCATGCCGAGCTCTTCTTCACATTGCTGCTTCAACTTCATGTACTCTCTGGCCCCGTCCAACTGCAGACTCTTCATCTTCATGCTTCGCTGTGTCTCAATCCGCTTGCGGCACTCCTCAAACACCCTGTAGATCTCTGTCCGTTCGTCTGGATCCTGGATCAAGCCGTGCATGCGCACGACCACTCTTGCACAGTAGAGATGGCGCCTGAACACGATCGAAGTGCATTACAGTCCTGTTCTCTTTGTCTTCTGCGAGTTGCTGCCTGACACTAAAAAGGTTGAACTGGATAGACGGCACGTAGTGCACACTCTTCAACTGCAACAGCTTGTCACCGGACTCTGTCTTCGCTCGTACAACGAGATCACCCACTCCCATCGCGTGCAACTCATGCTTGCCGCCGACCTCCACTCCTGCTGACACCGGCTTGTAGTTCTCGAGATACTTCTGGCTGTACGCCATGTGACGTGCGGCTCCTGAGTCGAGAACCCACTCATCCTCACTCGTGGTCGTCTCAAAACACTCCTTGGCGATTGCAATCAGCGTTGTGTCCGAGCCTGAGCTCTCGTCGATGTCACTGTGCGCTAACATGGCTGTACTCTTGCTCTTCTGCTTGCCACTGTCACTCTTGGCCTTCTTCGAAGCCTTGCCCTTGTCATCATCATCGTCACGCTCTCATCTTCTCATACTTCTTCTTGTGACGAGTTGGGTCTCTGTCATCGTCGTGGAAGTCGCGCCTCGATCTGCACGGTGGTGGATCCTTCCATCCTCTGCTCTCCTCCTTCAAGATCCGACACTCTCCTTTCCAGTGGCTTTGCATGCCACAGTGGTGACACTTGCCACTTCTCTTCTTCTTGCTACTCGCTGCAAGCGCTGTCTCTCCTTCCTTCGGGTTCTGACCCTCTTGCTTACTCAGCTGCTACCGCCGCTCATTCTCAATGTACGACGACTCTAGAAGACCAACCACTCGGTCAAACTTCAGCTCCACATTGCCAGCGAGTGTCTGCACTAGGTATGGCCGAAGGACGTCGTCGAAAGCGTCATCCAACACCATTACCAACAAATATGGCTTCAACTTGTCCTCTATCGCTAGACCCATGTTCTCAAGCTTGGTAAAACGTCCTTGAGCTCTTCGATAAAGATCAACAAGTTCTTGCCTATCTTGTACCTGATGAACATGACCGATCGCAGTTGGTGGACGCGCGTCAACTTGGTAGCACCGACGAACATCTTGCGCAGACGCATCAGCAAGTCGTACGGCCTGTCGATGTCGTGCACCGTCTTGGCAAGCTCCAGTAACAGCGTCTTCTCGATACGCCATCTCGCTTCCTTGCGCCGCTTGACATGCGCGTCGTGCTTGTCCTTCTCTTTGTCTGGGTCGGGCTCCGTCTCTGGCTTGGCACAGAGGTCTTCCCAAAGCCCCTTGGCATCGAGCTTGAGCTGCAGCCGACTGTACCAACCGTGGAAATCACTGTTCTTGTCCACCAGCTGTGGATCACCATGCTCATTCTTCTTGTCACTCTTCTTCTTGGACTCCTCCATCTTCTCTTCACCCGCTCTGGACAACTAGCCTTGTGTTGAGCTTGGGCTCATAACCAGTTGCGGGGAAGCTGGCAAAAGCAAGTATATTACGGGGTTACACTCCTGAACTACTATATCTCATTGGCAACGACATCTCATAGGCAGCGCGCCTCTATTGTGATATTTTGTTGTGCAAGCGAGAGATTAGAGTAATTACAGAAATGTTCACTCGGGTCGGTGAGATGTGTGTCCCCCGCTCGAATGTGGCTGCGCAATTGGGTGGCTGCGCAATTGGGTGGCCGCTGCCACCATTTTCCATGACGCGCGCCCAGGGAAGAACGAGCATCAAGGGCAAGCACGCCCGCCCGCGGCAGTACAAGAGAATCCAATACTCTTACGACTTCAAGGTCGCGGTCATCC